>ML780857.1:92691-110338 GCA_009831015.1 Picea engelmannii | reverse complement strand
TATATATATATATATATATATATATATATATATATATATATATATATATATATATATATATATATATATATATATATATATATATATAATATAATTATCGTAATTTAAATTTAAATCCCCCCCTCTTTTTTTTATATTGCTAAGAGCAGGAAGGGAAACACGTGGAATCCCATTCAGGTCCAGGTTGCGTGTTGTATGTAGGTTCAGGCTGTGTGCTGTATGCAGGTCCGGGCTATGTGTCGTAAAGAAGTTGGTCTCAATTTTTTTTTATCTTTTTATTATTTTGCTAAGAGCGGGAAGGGAAACACATGGAATCCCATGCAGGACCGGGTTGCGTGTCGTATGCAGGTTCGGGTTGTGCGCCATAAGAAAGTTCAATTTTTTTTTCATTTTAATCAAAATTAACAACTATGATAAATAAATAATCAAATTGGGTTGTTACATTGTTTCATACAAAATACATAGCTTCAAACCCTAATCATGTTTATCCTTCATGCCCTAGCTAAACTCATAGCATGATTCCTAGAATATAATTCTAGACTACATCACAACCTCAAAACAATGCACTTTGGAACATCATAGACCTTAGTCCTTCATAGCACACCCTTAAAACTTTGAGAAAGCTCCTCTTGTGCACCTTTAGACCCCAAGAATATTCCTATCTCTTCTTACACACCTCAAATCTCTTCTATGCACTTTTACTTGCTCTTCTTGCTTGGATTCTATTCAAATGTGCACATTTATCTTGTATTTATATTGTTTTTACATTCACTTATGGGGTCGACTTGTAAAACTGGTTGGGCCAACCTATACTTTCTGGATATGCCGACCTGTACTTTCTAGCTGGGCCAATCAGAAATAATATTTATTTTCTCTTCATTCGTATGAAGTTAGAGGGTTTTCCATATACTGTTGGAAATGTATCAAAATAAAATTTTCAACCATATATCCCATGCTCCCATTTTAGCTAGGTATTAAGAGGAAAAATGTCTTCAATGATAGGGTATCCAAACTATGCATCAAAAATCCAAAAACAATATTTCCAACAATATCCATCTTGCAATATTTATCTTGGACATCTATAGTCTCCCCCTATCTTTGACATCAATGAAAAAAATATTTCCAACACGAAGAAGATTGCAGAGGAGCCAAAGAAAAGGAAGAGCATCTTCCAGATCAAGCACAAAGCACGAGGGCTTCACCTTATTGACCAATATCTTATCATGCTCATTCATAAAGGGGGTTTTTAAATTATGAAAAATGTAGTCAATATATTGTAGGTATTAGGGGGATATAGGGTATGGGGGGTATAAAAAGGTGTATTTGGTAAAAACAAGGGATATCTAGTAAAAATAAGGTTTTTTTTATTGGAAATATGCATTGGTAGGGGGGGCGAGGTTTAAACAAAACGATTTGGGGAGGTATTTATCAATATCTAGTGTAATCAGGGGTATTTTTTAATTTCCCACAAACAAACGCAATATGTCATAAGTTCATTGAGTGCAGACCCCATGGCGCAAAGTAGGAGGAAAGTGTTGTAATTTGATTATGGATGGGGTAGGATAGAGAATTAAATTTCTACTAAAGTAGTTTAGAAGATAATTTTCCTAAAATGTACATCTCAACGAAATGCATATAAGGTGTAGGACATAAGATCAATGTGTGTAATTAGAGTGGGATTGAATTTCATATTGGAGATTATAATGGTAATGTTGTGTGATGCTTTTCCAGTGGATATATGCCATATATTGTGGGGAAGACCATGACACTATGATAAATGTGTTGTCTAGTATTGTAAAATAAATAGTTATCGATTTGAGGAGGACTAGAAGAAGTATATGTTGCATCCTATAAGTGCATAAAAAGACAATAGGATAGTGATGTTGAGTTGGGTGCAACAAATATGTGTGAAAGAATAAGTAAAGTTCAAGAGTGAGTGAATTTATGAGCAACAAAGTTTTGTAGAAGTGTAGCAAGAAGGTTGTGGAATAAATGCATGAAGCAATGGACAACAATATGGGAGAGAGAGAGTAGAGAGAGTGCAAGTGTAAAAGGGAGAATAATGGGAGGAGAAAGATGAAAAATATTCCAAGCATTAGAAGGACATCGATAGTGAAAATAGGTTGGATTAAAATAAGGGAGAGAGAGTGCAAGTGTAAAAGAGAGAATAATGGGAGGAGAAAGGTGAAGAAGATTCCAAGCATTAGAAGGACATCGATAGTGAAAATACGTTGGACAACAATAAGGGAGAGAGGGTGCAAGTGTAAAAGGGAGCATAATGGGAGGAGAAAGGTGAAGAATATTCCAAGCATTAGAAGGACGTCGATAGTGAAAATAGGTTGGACAACAATAAGGGAGAGAAAGTGCAAGTGTAAAAGGGAGCATAATGAGAGGAGAAAGGTGAAGAAGATTCCAAGCATTAGGAGGACATCGATAGTGAAAATATTGTAGGAAAAAAGATCAAAGATGATGAAGCTTCCAAGAGAATAGGTTGTAGAGTAGTGTGAATATCATTAGCTCAACAAAGCTTGGAGAAGATGTTGTGGATTTTGTAATAGATATTGTTCGAGAAAAAAGGCCACTATGTAAATTATTTTCATTTATTATGCAGATGCCGAAGGATGTATTATGTAGGAACAATCTCAAGGATGAAAGTATCAACTTAAAATACTTTTGTTTTGTGCTTTAGCCTTAGCTAGTGTTGTGTTCGCAGCCACACATGTTTTTGATTTTTAAAACATGATCGAGAGGCATAACATTTTTTGTAGCTGCCATCACCCTGTCTATTTCACTATTTTTCTACTATTTTGATTTTCGATTCTTCTATGTTTAATTCATGACTACAAGCATGAATTAAATTTAGAATTTTCCTTGTCATTTTCATGATTTTTTCCTTAGGTTTAGCGTTCAACAAACCATTCCTTTGAAATTAAAATGTAAATCTTATAAAATGGTGGTTAGACACATTTTGTTTGTGATAGATACGATTATTATTTCAATGGTGTGATAGTTTCGATTTGAGCAGAGCTTTGATGTTTGTGTAATGTTTCTGTCATGAATTTATGGTCATATCAATAGGTTTTCGAATTAATGTACACATGTTGTACCCGTGTCCTTATCTCACCATGCTGACACAATGCATTAATGAACCATTCATTACAGGCATAGGGATTCGACTCTGTATGTCCAGCTCTCATTACCAGGAATGACAAAGCATTACGATCAAACCCTCGTTGATTACCCCCACCTTGTGCTATGATAACATATAGGCTTTGTTATGGCCATTTCTTCACTATCCATTCAGGTTTGTTCCTATCGCTCCTACCGTTCAAACCTAAAACTTTTTTGAGTCATCCATATTACATTCTAGTTACATTTGTCGTGGAACCTGTGAGGCTAATCCAACCAAATGGCTATGAGTCTGTTTTTTAAGAAAACCCGTAATTGCATGCCAGAGACACGTTTTTGTGGGAGAAATTCTGAGCAAGCGGTTACGAATTAGTCCAAACCCTTTAAAACCCATTTCATAAATGGGGTCATTTACCTTCACCGCAGGCATATTCTTCAAAAATGAATCCATTTCAGAGGTATGTTTCGTTTTCTGGACAACATTTTCTCAGAAAATTTGTTTCGCATGAGTTTTGGTTTTCACCTTTCCCCTCTGTGGGTGTGAATATATGCAACAAACAGATGATTTCTATCATAGACATAAGATAAAACTTACTATTAAAGATCTTTGTGTTGATCCACAAGAGGACCATGCTACCACAAATCAAACTTTTGTTGTTGGTCGAAACCCATTGGGCAAAAACTCCATGGTCTGTTTTCATGCCTAGAAAGTCATTGGAGGAGGTTTTCGGATGTGTTAAAGGACATGTTTCATGTGGTTCCTATTCATGATCCAACTCAGGTGGTTTTAAAAAAATCAATTGTCAAAGGAAGGAATGAAAAACAGAGTAATTCAGACTTAATTTTTACAAACAAGAGGATCGAGGAGGCTGATAATGTAATTATAAAAAAAAACTCAACGAATTTCCACACCATCATAAATTCAAATTTGTCAAATTACTGAAGTAGTCAATACTTGTTTATTTTTGGATTTGATTATGTTTGAAAAAAAATATATATATATATATTTTTATGGTTGATTTTTACTATTTTAGACTAGCTACAGAAACCTGTAGCTTATCTTTTTCTAAAAATCGGGCCTCTTTTAAATATAAAATTAGAAATTAGCTATTAGAAATTGTCTAACTTATTCTTGTTTCTTTTTCAAGAAATAGTAGATCCTGTTGTTGATCATTTGGGGGAGAACATGTTCGATTATGCATTCAAATGATTACCATTTCCATTTTATTTTTATTTTTTGCAAAAACGTTTGTTAATTTTTTAAGAATCAACTCTGTTATGAGTGGTTGTTAGCCCTCTATTTTTGTAATATTTTTGATCTCATGAATTTTATCCTATCCTAGGAGATAAGAAGATGGGATTTCAAAACACTTTAAATACTCCTCATTTGAGAAGTGAAAAACACCTTTGCCTGGAACCAGTTATGGACAAATGATTTTTAGAACTTAATGGGGCCGCTTATAACAGTTTGGCTTTAGACCAATGTGAATGTTGCCTCATTTATGTTTTGTCTCTATTATTTTGGATTAGTAATGTGTTGTAATCTTTAGTCTCTATGGCATGTGATATTCCATTTTATTTGATATTTTAAATGTTGTCTTTAATTGTTGTTTCAGTTGATTATCACTGTGATCAACATATTAATTGTCAGATCATGATTTTTATCTGATGTTAGTTGATTGATAATATGAACATTTTACATTAATATTTATATTACTATGATCATTCATAATTATAAGATCATCGTGTATACTTGTCTATCATTTTGTTCTCATATTTCTGGCTGCCAACAAACATCTGGAGTTTGTTCTGGAGACACCATCATAAACCTGTTATAGATTTTTCTTACAGGCAGAACAACTGGAGTATCGAACTGCATAGAAGACATAGACATGATATAAAACTCAGGCTAGATTATTTCTATTTAATTTATGTCATTTTATGTATTAGTGAAACAAGATAGTTTTAGATTAGCTTTGACCATCTGTGCATCTTTGTTCCGCAACTTAGTTACTTCAAGTTTTATTAGATTTATAATTAGAAAAGAAAATATAAAAAATGTGCTTTCTTTATCTGGTTCTAAAAACAGTTATCTTTACATTGATTTTGCAAGCCTTTCATTAAAACTCACAACTTGTAAATTATGTTCATAAGTGATATGTTCATACTTTTTTTTTTCTATTTAATATATTTGTAAATAATTAGATTAAAGTTCATAGATTATTATAGTTTTAGCATTAGATAGTTTTCCTCTTTTCTTTGTTTTAGGAACTTAGCCGGCTAACGGAGCCATTAAACCCGTCAGAATAGGTTACACCAAACGGCTTGGGTTATTTAGACAACCCCAGACTAGACCTATTCTTCTAGTTGATGGCATGTCAAATTTGTTCGTCAACAAATGGCGCTAGAAGGAGGGATTGTGATCGATTTAATGATTAAATGTTTCATCCCTCATCCTTTCATAATTCTAGATTTATAAATCCTTATTCTTTGTCATCTTATAATGCACTACAAGGCATATTAGATGACAAGCTAACTATTTGGGGTCAATTTCTTCAAATTCTTAATTTTTTATGGCTCCTACCCAAATGACTGTGTTGAAACATGCTTTTAATGTCTCATTACCAGTTATTTCCAACAAGACCACTGATCTCTTTTCATAACTCACCTTTGATGGTGAAGGAAACACATCTGCAGTAGACCATATCTCTAATTTTTTTTTATAAATGTTTAAGACATAATATCATTGATCCTAATGTTACTTGCAGATTGTTCGCTCTCACCTTCCGAGCTCAGGTTAAATATTGGTTTGAATCTTTTCCAGATAATTCTATTCATTCTTTGTTTGAGTTTGTAATTGAGTTTTTATCATATTTTAACAACTATGATTATGATGAATTAAGTGAGGAATTAAGTTTCTTAAGGAAAGAAAATGGTGAATCATTCAATGATTTTTCAATTAGGTTCATTCATGTTTGTACTAGATTCCCTTTGAAATAAATGTCTCTTATTAATGAGTGGTTTGAATATATCATTTCTCTCTCAGACAAGCAAGATCAATTAATGGTTAACCAATCTGAATTGAGCACTAACACTCAATCTCAATATGGTTCAAATTTTGATGTTGATCTTGAAGATTTTGAATCACCACAATTTTTGTCAACTTCTTTCATTTTGGAAAATCATGAGCAACATCATATTTTACAAAATTCAATTGTCACCTCTAATTATTCTTTGTCAATGATGTCTCCTCCCGTCGAAGAAGGAACCTTGACTTTAAAAGATGACAGTTGTCACACTCTCATAGATTTCATAATTGTTTCCAAAGTAAAAGAGGTCAAATGTGAAGTTGATAATCATGTGGACGATAAAACTTCCCCTAATTTAGTTGAACAGATCCATGATCAATCAATGGGAGACAAAATCATTAGGCAGACTATTAATCAATCTTCTATCTCTAGTGATTTTATCTCAAATTTTCCCTTACACAATGAATCAAAACCATATTTTGAAACGCATATACCTATCATTTCAAGAGATGAATTTCGTCAAATCAATTCTTCTACATATTATTCCTTGTACCCTGATATTTTTTATCCTAATGTTGTGCAATTGCGTGTTCCATATTACCTTGGAGAGAATTCAACATTATATAATCAGGTACGAAGAGATTACTGAATAGAAGATAAAGAGGAAAATAATTCTACCCTTGAACATATTAATTCTTATTCTCATCAATTATCCATGGGTAAATCAGGAAATGATTTGAAAGAGTCTCAAATTGCATCTTCCATTGACTCATCTCAATTTGTGTTTGGAGAAGGATCTAAATTTTTCCATGATCAATTATTTGAGGTTGAAAAGTATAATCGCCCAAATATTACTACCAATGATGATTATTCAAAAATGTTGGTCGTTCCATTTAGTTCACCTCAAATAGTTAACCTTGAATGTAACACCCTGTTTCCCCCAGTCTATAAAAATAACTATACTGGCCAAGAACTGTGGAAAACTAAAAAATGTGAATGTGTGATGTGAATGGACCTTGTGGAAAAGGTCGATGAATATAAATAATAATATAAATATATATATGTATTGCAGGACTGCTGAGAGGGGAAGGTGCTGAAAAAGAGACCACGATGGTTGAAGAAAGGCGATGGAAGGCACCTGGGATGGTGGTGTTAACTTCCACCAAGACCAATACCGTATTTGGACTTCACTAGCCCGAAGAACCAAGAGTGGCTCGCTGGCCCCGAATTAAATGACTCATCAGGATTGGGAGGTAAAGGGCTCCTCATGAGTAATGAGGGATGGGGGTGAACCACCCATCTGTAGAGTCCTCAGACCTGACCACTACGAGGAAAATCGTGCCACACGCAACCTCACCGAACAGAGAAAAGGAAGGAAGTGTGGGCGATCACGGGCAGATGTGAGGGAAGGAAGAAGGAGAACTCTGGAAAAACACAGAGTGGGTGATAGCAGAGAAGAAGGAGAGTAACCTTCGTTCTCGGGCACTGGCAAACAAAGACGCAGTCTCGCAACATCGTGGTCTCAGCTTGGGGGTGGCTAGTGGTAAATCCGTTGGGAGTCGCTGAGCCTACGGTTGGGTGGAAACGAGCACCCCTCTCAGCAGTTGCAATCACATCTGGTGTTATTTCTGATAAGTGTTTTACATCTTGCATCTTGAAATTTATATGCTAACATGTATGCTCATAGTCTGTGCATTTTTATGAATGGTTTGAGTATAAGACTGCCTATGTAGTGTTTTGATTTAGAAATGGTGGTTGCATGCTTATAATGGAAAGACTACGTATGGCTTATGTTTTATAAATCGCTATTTATACACATAATGAATTAATTCAGACTTCAAGTTTGTTCTCGGGAAATCTATACCCTTATCCGTCTCAGGTAATACCCTGGATAGATCTCCCCATAGAGACACCCTTCTTAGAAAGATCACCAAGAACCTAGAAAAGGATTTGAAGGCGCAAGTCTTAGTAACCCTGTACGAGGAAGAACGATCCTCTTGAAATACCGAAATAGCAACGAAGGAATTACCGTGTTCGCTTCGCAAGAGTCATCAAGGAGGCATTGGACGGTTGGAATTCTCCATGGAGAATTCACGAAGTCCTGAAAGTCGTCAGATCTTGCAGAGGAGCAGGGGAGTTACGGTAAGCCTATCTTTCAAGTTTTAAGTTCAAGAGAAATTGGACCATAGGATCTGGTTCGACAAGAACCGTTGGATCACTCGTGTAATCTCATTTCGTGGATTCGCAAGTTGAAGGGTTAAAACCCTTGCCTCAAGATTCGCGAGGTCGCGAAAGGCGAAGCCTCGAAGGGGCAAAAGGATTTTTGTGAGCTAGTTAATGGTGAAGTGCATAGGAACTCGGTATTTCGGGGTTTCGTGGGTTGAAGAAATGAAAGCTTAGCATCAGGATTCGCGAAGTTCGAAACTCCAAAAAGGTAGGAAGTTCCGTGGTGGGACCCGCGTTGACAACGTGTCAGAATTTTTGGCATTTCGGCATATAGAAAGATAGGAGGTCGAGACTTTTGTCCCGAAAGTCCCGAAGTCGCGAGTTGTGATAAGGAGTAGCGAGGAGTTCGGGATCTCGGCACTTTGGGTATCAGGATACAAAGGAGGTAGCGCTTCGGGAAGTGAAGTCACGAAGTGCCGAAGCTGGGGACGAGGGACATGTGGTAGACCTGCAAGGTGGGCCCGTGCAATAGATAGGCGGACACGTGTCACCTAGTGAAAGGAGTCAACACCTGTTGACTTCTCGTGCCTCGGGGATTCGTGAGATAAGGGAACGAGAGTTCAACCCTTCGACTTGCGAAGTCACGAATAGCGAGAACATGAGAGGGAAAGCTAACATAGCTTCTCAGGGTTTCTTGAAGGAAGGTGCCAAGGTTGGGCGCCTAGACTTTGCGAGTGGTGAAGTCGCGAGAAGATCAGGACTGTCCATCTGAGGAGGACAGGTGGCAGAAATCGAGGGATCTCGTGAACTCGGAGGTTCGTAAGATGAGAGCCCAGACGTTGGGTGCTCCAAGTCGAGAGTGGCGAAATCGCGAGGAGCAAGGATAGCCATTGGATCCAGGTCAAGGGAGGACTGTTGGATCAGGAGCTTCATCGCGCGCATCGCGCCTTTGGAGGTTCGGAGGTTGAGAGAACCTCTTCTCGACATTAGAAGTCGCGAAGTGTCGAGAGCCGAGGCACGAGTGTGGAGACCTGGCAGAACCACAAGGTGGGGCCCATGTGGTTGACCGGCGGACACGCGTCGCCTGGGAAAAAGGAGTCAACACTCTGTTAACTTCTCGCGTCGTGGGGATTCATGAGATACGAGCACAGGAGTTCGACGCTACGACTCGCGAAGTGGCGATTTGCGAGTGAAAGGAAGGTCAACCCTCGTTGACTTCCAAGTTTCAGAGGTTCGCACAAGAAGAGCACGGAGATTCAACCCTTCGACTCACGAACTCGCGAGATGGGGAGTTGTGACAAGCGCCTTTGGGAATATTCCTTGGTCATAACGCTATGGTTGCTTGGGAGTCATGGAGCTCGCGCCTAGTGCTATTCGCACATGGGAACTTCCGAAGGACCTGTGGATCGATTGAATTGAGATTTTAGCAAGGAATCGAAGGAGCCACTTCGGCTCATAAAAGAAACTGAACGATCCTTAAGATCGGGAGGTCGCGCAGAGACTCTGTCGAGGCAAAGGAGGCGTATGTAGCCTGTACTAAGCCCCGTGGCATTTCAGGGATTCTGTCCCTCGAGAAAAGGCAAAAAATATATTAAGCCGCAGCAGGGGTGTGTGACATTGAAATATCTAAGCTCAATGGAAAGTTTCAAGAGAATGAGACACTAATTTTTTGATCGAGAATCATGATAAGTTCTCGCCATCTTGATGCAACCTTTTCACAAGATTCTTTCCTTAATAGTCTAATACTTTATTCTCATCAGGAATATTTGTCGCATGCGAATTCTTTAAAACAATCCCATGTTAGTAATTGCTTGTATTATGATAGGATTGTAGATTGGTTGGAGTATTCATATCTCAAAAAGTTTCCAGGGAATGGTAAGATTATCTTCACTTTATTTAGGGATCAAGGAGGCAACTTTAACACACTAATTTTATATCCTTTAGATGGAGAAAATATGGAATGAAAGGAAAATTGTTGGGAGGATTGGGCACTTCGGTCTAGGCCAATGGTTATGTCAGGTCCCCATAACTCTCACAAGCTTCACAATCTCATTTTTTCATATTTCTGTAACCCATATAATGACAAAATTGCAGAATGGCTAGAGGATTCATACAAAAAGAATGTTCAAGGGAATGGTAAGATCATGCTTGCCTTGTTTTTAAATGATGGTGATAAAGGTCAGTATGATATATTTTTTTCATTTTTCGATATACTACCATTCTTGCGAGTAATTTTTTATTTTTTTTCCATTGCATGATTGGAGTTACTCCGATGGCTACATTGGAAGCATGACTTTATGTAGTATTTTGATTTGTTTAGTATTTAGAGTAGGTTTAGGAGTAGGTTTTCTTTTATCTTTAATTCTCACTATTTCTCTTTGTAATAATGCAGTCATGAACACAAGTGGGTGCACCAAGAGAACCATAATATGACTATTGTCAGGGAAGTCCACTTTGACCCTTTCTCTCAACTTTTCAAAAACACAGTATCATAATGAAATTTTTTAAATGAAAAGTAAAGAGATAAGTAAATCTAAATTGTAAATTCAACCCTGAACCAAGGTGCCACAAGTAGGACTACATTCATATTAATGAGGATTTTTCTATTTTCTTTTAGTCTCTCGAGATATTTCACGTGATGATTTCAAATCCACCCTCTTGTAAATATTTTTAATTTTCTTTTTTGTTTTTCATTTTGGTTCTTTTCATTTTTCTTGTTTTTGGTTTGTTTCTGAAAAATTATGGCTGTGCCACTATTTCATTTGTGGAAGGAAAATCAGAATTTTTATCCAAGATCAACAACTGACTACTTTTCAAAGCACCATGCTGTAAATTGTTAAACTCAAATCATCAGAAGAAAGTTCCTGCTCAAAACAATGTTGATGGTTTCTTTTCAAAATCTCGAGAGGATAACGATTATCATTAATAAACTCTTAATCTTGTCCCTATTTTTAAGAAAATAACTCAATTATACCTTCCTTTCCTTGAGATGGTTTCATAACAAGAATCTAAGTGTTCAGATCATGGTAAAGATCATTTAAAAAACAAATGAATTATATGAGATCAATTTATGTGTTCAAAATCTGAAATTTTTAATATCACCCCGCTCTCTTGAATATCAGAAACGTTTCTGCAAATTTATAAATTAATTCTAGAGAGTTAAAAGCATTGCAAGGTGTGGGAAGTGTTTGTAAACCCGACGAGACACTGAACAGGTCTGCTGGCAGCGGGTAAATGCATCCATGATACCAAGGCAACTTCGTCGAGGTACTAAACAGGCCCGCTGGCAGCGAAGTAATGGCGTGTTCAAGAAAATTATCAGGTATATCCCTTAAAATTAATCCATGAATAAAGATGTTCTTCATCATGAATTGGCGAATTTCGGACATGATAGAGGTATTAGAGTGGGTTAAATGACATCCTTTCCGAGGCTATGAACATTTGCTAGCAGCAGTGGCTATGTCAATAGTATCAGAGTCAGTTGCATAAACATCGTTCCTCTCGTAATCTAGATCTTACACCAGATTATACTTTTGAAGAAAACACATATGATGCTGGACTATGTTATTCCCTGAGTTTTTCATGCTTGATGTGTTGTCAGTTGCTTCTCAAATCTTCATTTTTCTGATTCATCCTAACATGAAATTTTGGTGATGCAAAGATAACTTCTTCACCCAACACGTCGCCATTGTTGGCAACCACACATGCTTTTGATTTTTTAAACATGATCGAGAGACATTCCATTTTTTGTAGCTGCCATCACCCTGTCTATAAAAACTTTTACGAGTTTATTATGATTGATTGGGTTAAAGCCTATTTCACTATTTTTCTACTATTTTGATTTTCAATTCTTCTATATTTAATTCATGACTACAAGCATGAATTAAACTTAGAATTTGGCTTGTCATTTTCATGATTTTTTCCTTAGGTTTATCGTTCAACAAACCATTCATTTGAAATTAAAATGTAAATTTTATAAAATGGTGGTTAGACACATTTTGTTTGTGATGGATACGATTATTATTTCAATGGTGTGATAGTTTCGATTTGAGCAGATCTTTGATGTTTGTGTAATGTTTTTGTCATGAATTTATGGTCATATCAATAGGTTTTCGAATTAATGTACACATGTTGTACTCGTGTCCTTATCTCACCCTACTTACACAATGCATTAACAAGCCATTCATTACAGGCATAGGGATTCAACTCTGTATGTCCGACTCTCATTACGAGGAATGACAAAGCATTATGATCAAACCCTCGTTGATACCCCCACCCTGTGCTATGATTACAGGCTTTGTTATGGTCATTTCTTCACTATCCATTCAGGTTTGTTCCTATCGCTCTTACTGTTCAAACCTAAAACTGTTTTGAGTAATCCCTGTTACATTTTGGTTACATTTGTCATGGCACCTGTGAGGCTAATCCAACCAAATGGCTATGAGTTTTTTTTTTTAAGAAAACCCGTAATTGCATACCAAAGACATGTTTTTGCGAGAGCAATTCTGAGCAAATGGTTACGAATTAGTCCAAACCCTTTAAAACCCATTTCGGAAATAGGGCCATTTACCTTCATTGCGAGCATATTCTTCAGAAACGAATCCATTTCAAAGGTATGTTTTTTTTTCTGGACAACATTTTCTCAGAAAATTTGTTTCGCCTGAGTTTTTTTTTTCCCCTTTCCTCTCTGTGGGTGTGAAGATATGCAGCAAACGACGGATTTCTATCATAGACATAAGCTAAAAACTGCTATCAAAGACCTATTTGTTGATCCACAAGAGGACCATGTTACCATAAATCAAACTTTTGCTATTGGTCGAACCCATTGGGCAAAAATGCCATGGTCTGTTTTCATGCCTAGAAAGTCATTGGAGGAGGTTTTCAGATGTGTTAAATGACGAGTTTCCTATATGAGCCAACTCAGGTGGTTTTAAACAAATCAATTGTCAAAGGCAGGAATGCAAAACAGAGTAATTCAGACTTAATTTTTACAAACAAGAGGATCAAGCAGGCTGATAATGTAATTATAAAAAAAAAAAACTCAATGAATTTCCACACCATCATAAATTCAAATTTGTCAAATTACTGAAGTAGATAATACTTGTTTATTTTTGGATTTGATTATGTTTGAAAAAAATAAAATAAAATAAATATATTTTTATGGTTGATTTTTACTATTTTAGACTAGCTACAGAAACCTGTAGCTTATCTTTTTCTAAAAATCAGGTCTCTTTTAAATATAAAATTAGAAATTAGTTATTAGAAATTGTCTAACTTATTCTTGTTTCTTTTTCAAGAGATAGTAGATCATGTTGCTAATCATTTGGGGGAGAACATGTTCGATTATGCATTCAAATGATTACCATTTCCTTCTTCTTTTTTTATTTTGCAAAAACTTTTATTAATTTTTTTAAGAATCAACTCTGTTATGAGTGGTTGTTAGCCCTCTATTTTTGTAATATTTTTGATCTCATGAAATCTTATCCTATCCTAGGAGATAGGAAGATGGGATTCCAAAACACTTTAAATACTCCTCATTTGAGAAGTGAAAAACACCTTTCCCTAGAACCAGTTATGGACAAATGATTTTCAGAACTTAATGGAGCAACTTATAACAGTTCGGCTTTAGACCAATGTGAAGGATGTCTCATTTATGTTTTGTCTCTATTATTTTGGAATGGTAATGTGTTGTAAAGCTTTAGTCTCTATGACATGTGATGTTCCATTTTATTTGATATTTTAAATGTTGTCTTTAATTGTTGTTTCAGTTGATTATCACTGTGATCAACATATCAATTGTTAAATCATGATTTTTATCTGATGTTAGTTGATTGATAATATGAACATTTTACATTAAGATTTATATTATTGTGATCATTCATAATTATAAGATCATCATGTATACTTGTCTATCATTTTGTTCTCGTATTTCTGGCTGCCAACAAACATCTGGAGTTTGTTTGTTCTGGAGACACCATCATAAACCTATTATAGATTTTGTTTTACACGCAGAACATCTGGAGTATCAAACTCCATAGAAGACATAGACATGATATAAAACTCTGGTTAGCTTATTTCTATTTAATTTTTGTCATTTTATGTATTAGTGAAACAAGATAGTTTTAAATTGGCTTTGACCATCTATGCATCTTTGTTCTGCAGCTTAGTTACTTCAAGTTTTATTAGATTCATAATTAGAAAAAGAAAATAAAAAAAATGTGCTTTCTTTATATGCTTGAAAAAAATTATCTTTAAATTGATTTTGCAAGGCTTTCATTAAAACTTGCAACCTGTAAATTCTGTTCATAAGTGATATGTTCATATTTTTTTTTTTTTTTCTGTTTAATATATTTGTAAATAATTAGATTAAAGTTCACAGATTATTATAGTTTTAGCATTAGATAGTTTTCTTCTTTTCTTTGTTTTAGGAACTTAGCTTGCTAACAGAGCCATTAAACCCGTCAGAATAGGTTACACCAAACAACTTGGGTTATTTAGACAACCTCGGACTGGACCTATTCTTCCAGTTGACGTCATGTCAAATTTGTTCGTCAACTTGTTGTTGAGTCTGGAAAGGAGAGAAAAGTAGTGTGTAGAGATTTTCATCAGGTCACAAGTTCAAACCTCATGGGAGGGCTTGAGGGTAGCAGCAATTTGTGGGGAAAAACTATTTTATGGGGCGTCCAGGATTGATCGAGTCTCGCACAATCCTCGTGACAACATCCCACTCTTGGGCAGATCATTATTCCATCCAACATTGGGTCTTGCCAACCTAGATTTAGCCTAGTTTGGAAAAAAAAAAAAAAAAAAGTAGTCTAAACGTTCTATGTTTTGGCCATTTTTCATGGATTTTTTTTTGTGTGTTGAAATCTGTATAATCCTAGTGCCCATGGAGTTTTTCAACATGCTGAATCCATTTATGCATTCATAAATGCAATTTAAAAAATTGTGATTTCGTCCAAATTTATGTCACTTAATTCCGGTGGAAAAAACCAAAATGGAGAACAAAACAAGTTCGAAGCAGGTGGAGAATGAGCCTACAAGGTGGAAAAGACCAAAATGGAGAACAAAACAAGTGCGAAGCAGGTGGAGAATGAGCCTACAAAGAGAACACATAAATTCCTTTAGCATTCATTCCGCCCTTCGCATCACTGGTCTATGAACCACTGATGTGAATTCCTTTTGCATTCCTCCCTTCACATCACCGGTCTATGAACCGCTGGTGTGAATTCCTTTTGCATTCCTCCATTCGCATAACTAGTCTATGAATTACTGATGCCTTCGCATCACTGGTCTATGAATTACTGATGTGAATTCCTGTTGCATTACACCCTTCACATCACCGGTCGATGAATTACTGGATGCACGGGCGGGAAGAAAGGGAAAGGATTTTGTAAGTGGGGCGGACCCGGGACCCGGCCTCAACGTTGCATCGACATCATCGTATCATTCCAGGTCTGCGACTTATCTTCATTTCAAAGTTTTTTTCAAAGTCTTTACCGAACTTGTCCGAAATTCCTTTGTTAACGACGTGGAGCAGTTGTGTCGATTCCTTAACTAGCGGAACGATATCACAAGGGCCCATGGATCAGGATTGTAAAGGACGGCCTAGGGTTTTTAGAATCTTTTCGGGAAGTGGGAACGAAAGCTTCCAAGGAACAATCAATCGTATAAAGACTGGTGGCCTCTCTAATCACGTAATAAACGTCAGCGTCACTGGGACTCCACGGGCAGACCAGGAACACTTTGCGTAACAAAACCTTGGCAGGAGTTTGGCCGCCAACTTCTGAGCCTCAGGTTTAAATACAGATACCACGACTGAGATGGAGCCTTCTGAGTCTGAATGCTGTAGCTTCTTGGCTGTGTTAGAGGCTTGGCCATGAGTATAGCACTGTGGGATTTGACCTAGTGTGTTGTAATAAGTTCGAAAGAAATAAAAGAAGCAAAATTGTTATTTTTTTGTTTGCTAGTTTGTTGCTGAGAAACCTCAAAATTATTTTGAATTGGATCGGTGATTTTAACATTACGGAGTGTCTTAAAAGCACATTTTGTCACCAACTGTCCTATACCTCTGTGGCTGAGAAACAGCGACTCAGGAACATCACCCAGGGATCACCCAGGGATCAGACGATGACTTTAGCATCACAGAGTGCCTTAACAGCACACTCGATCACTGACTGTCCTACACCTCGGGGACTAGAAACAAAATCACCCAGGAATCAGACGATGACTTTAACATCACAGAGTGCCTTAACAGCACACTCGACTACCGGCTTTCCTATACCTCGGGAACTAAAAACAAAATTGTTGTTACACCTTGGAGACTAGAAGCAAAATTGTTGTTTCTGCAGTGTGAAATTTCAATTGCAGTTGCCGAGTTGTTGTTGTGGTTGCGTGAACTTTGATTTTCAGGCTCCGAGTCTGCATCATTCTCAGGATATCTGAACAGATCAAGGATTCGATCCAGATTTTACACTAGTAGGTGTGGTTGGGGATAAGTATTTCAATCCATTCTTTGAGGTACCGGCCGAAGAAGAAGAAAAATTCATCCCTTCTGTTTTTTTTTAATGAAAGTCACAAGGTGTTATTTTCCCCCAGACTCTGCGTGTAATCTTCAATGGAGGCCCCGGGAGGAGAGACCGACGTTTCTCTGCCCATCAGTATTTGTTGAGATTTCGTTTGCCAACCTGAATCACTCACGTGTTGAAAATTGAAAGAAATGCTTGTGCGTCAGCGATACTTCATAAAAACCGACGTGTTTCCGCTTCTGTTAAAAGATATGGATTTGCTGCCCGACGATACTTGATATGCGGCGCTCCATCCGTGATAAAAACGTATAACAGAAGCCAAGCAGAATACCGGAAGAATCTGTCCGTGGTTTTTGACTCCTTTACAGGAAACTCAATATTTCATGCTCAAATTTGACCCTCCTTTGTTCACATGTGGGGATGATCCAACAATGTTTTCTATTGAATCCCTATCATTGTAATCTGTAGCTTAAGATTGGTATGCTAATTTATTTATAATTATATTATAAATATAATATAATAACAATTTAATGTGTCAGTTTAAAATTATTTTAAATTAACAATATATGATATAAATATTTTAAATTTAAATATTAATAATATATATAAATAATAATTTACATTTTAACGGATTTAATCTATTCCATTTATGCTGGGGATTATATATGAAATGTGGACAGTATATAGTGTCAATTGTATATGGAGTACTAAAGGAATTATATATTTCTTTTATATTGAAAAGCACATCATTGAAATGTTTTAATTGTTTTTTTTATCTATTTTAAACATACATAT
>ML780857.1:82479-92591 GCA_009831015.1 Picea engelmannii | reverse complement strand
AAGATGGTGGTATACCAATTTGATGTTTGATGTCTAGTTTACTTGTAATCTTAAAATTAGATTATTACTATTATTTATTAAAAATAAAATTAAAATTAAAAATATATAAATAATAAAATATAACTATAAATAAATTGAAATAATAAACAAATTTTATACAATTATATATGATTAAAATGGAGAGAAAAAAATATCAAATAAGTAATGATATTTATACAATGCTATATAATTAAAAGGGAGAGAAAAAGAGATCAAATAAGTAATGTGAAGAGGTTATATTGAAGGGGAAAACTAAAGATAATTGGATGGAAGGAAAGAAGGGAGAGAAAAAGAGATCAAATAAGTAATGATAAGAGGTTATATTGAAGGGGAAAACTAAAGATAATTGGATGGAAGGAAAGAAGATGTGGGTGAGTGGTTTTAAGATTTATTGCAAAGAAGAATCAACTCCCATTTTTTTTTATAGGTTTTTTTGAGTCACATAATTTATATATATATATAATTATAAAGTTTAATTTTTTTGATAAGTATATATTATTTTTTAAGTGGTTCTATTCATATATATTTTGATATTGTAAAAACAAATATATCTAGGGTGGCATGAGATTTGTCAAAAAGGAAATATATCAAACATCTTTGCATAGTCTTTATCACATGGATTATATCAAGTATATACATTTCTTTGAAACTGAAATAGACAACACCATATAATTCTTTGAAACTACTGTAACAAATAGACATATACAATCCTTTGAAATTATACGAGACACACATACTAAAATAAACTTTATATATACAACTAGAGACATAGAAAACTTGACATAAAGTAGAATTAAGGTGAACTGGGTTTAGAGGGGTCTCGATAAGCCATGATTGCAAGCTCTTTTCCTTTGTTGAAGAGATTTTGGTCAGATTCATCCTCAATGATTATCATATTGGAGTTGGTCCAATTTGAATCAGAGGTTCTCACCACCTACATCATTCTATCCTCTGTCTTTGAATCCCAATTAGTCACCTTAAAACTAAAACCAAAGACAACTTGGCATAACACTATGAAAGTTTCTTCCTATCTTCGTAATCTATCCCAGGTTTGAGGCTCTTGGTGCTCTTGATTCTCCAATGTGGTGGAAAACAGTCTTGGCCATCCAATAAAATTCCATGGCCTTGAATACTTTAGTTTCTTGAGACTTGAAGAATCCTAAGTCCGAGACCCAGCCCTAAAATTCAGGTCTAATTTGTTTCCCGAGAGTCTGATCTCATTTTTGTTTAAGTGAGTCCATCAATCCAACTACTTGTTTGTTGATCTAAAATATTGTTTTACGGTCTTTAATATAACATCATGAGGATAAATCCCCCTTCATTTTTAAATAGGTGGTACTCCCATATATTTAAATAATATACAAGAATATAAAAAGTTTTTAAGAGAGGAAATTCGAAATAGTTTGGAACCCCTGGAAGACTTTATAAACGCCTTTGATCATTTGGATTTCAAAATGAATGGCATGTCTGATTCCTTCTTTAACAAATGTTTTATCATTATCCTAAAGGATGAAATTTGTGCACAGGTACTCATGGCTTTCCCTCAAACATGGTCAGAAGCTACTAAACACACCAAGGAAGCACAACAAATTGTCTCCACCCAAAATAGAAAACCCTCCTTTATTCCTCTCCCTTGACCCACCAATCCTGCTCCTTCTTCTACTCCTCTCAAGATCCAAAAATTAACTAGGGAAGAAATGGATGAATTCCAATTCAAGGGCCTTTTCTATAATTTTGATGATAAATATTTTCGAGGTACAAGTGCAAAGAACATAAAATTTTTATGGATATTTCATAGGATATTGCTGACGAGGATGTTGATGTTTCCCTTGTTGATGATATACCCCAAGAAAATGATCCTACCCCACCCTCTTACCCTCTGGAAGTTGAACCATTGATTTCACTAAGCTCCCTCACTGGCTTCTCTTCTCCACAAACCCTCAATTTAATTGGCTACATTAAATATAGGAAATTTATCATCCTAGTTGAAAGTGGTAACACGCATGATTTTTATTCATCACCGCAATTCCCAAGAAGTCAATTGCTATATCTGTGCAGTCAACAATTTTCAAGTCATGATTTCCAATGGAGGTTCCATGAAATGTGGGGGGCATTATGAAAATATGCGCCTACAAATTGGTCAGTACCACCTACAATATCATATGTTTGTTATAGACATGGGTGGTTGTGACATAGTGCTCGATGTTGAATGGTTACACAGTCTCATCCCCATTACCATTGATTTTAAGGACATTTCCTTGCAATTCCAACAAGAGGGACAATCATATAGGTTCCAAGGAATCACAATAGGCTCACCTGAAATCATTAGCTCCCACTGAATGGAAAAACTACTCAAAAAAGGTCATTATAGAATTATTTCCCAACTCCATTCTATTCAAGCCATTGAGAAAACCTCTTTTCATCCTAACCTCCAATCCATTCTCTCCCAACACCAAAATATTTTTAACACCCCCCATGGACTTCCCCCTTCTTGTGGAATCCATGATCATTCTATTCCTCTAGTCCCAGGTAGTGTTACTCCCAATGTTTTCCCTTACCATCATCCCTTTGCCAAGAAAAAATGAAATTGACAAAATTGTTCAAGAATTGCTAGAAGAAGGTGTTATTCATCCAATGTTCTTCTCCAGTATTCATGGTACTCAATAAAGAAGGAACTTGGCACATGCATCCCAATTTTCATGCCCTCAACATAATTTCAATCAAAGACAAATTTCCGACCCCTGTCATTGATGACATTTTGGATGAATTGAGTAGTGCGCAGTAATTTACCAAACATGATCTCTATTTTGGCTACCACCAGATATGTATGAAGGAACAAGACATTCCCAAGACTGCATTTAGAACACATGAGGGTCACTATGAGTTCTTGGTCATGCCCTTTCTCCTGTGAAATGTTCCCTCCACTTTTAAAATTCTCATGAATCATGTCTGTTGTCATTTCATCTGTCATTTTTTATTATTTTTCTTTGATGATATTCTCATCTATATTAAAACTTGGAAATCTCATCTCACCCATGTGGATCAAATTCTCCATCTACTACCTTAGCACCATTTTTTTCTCAAATAGTCTAAATATGCTTTTGGAGCCTCTAAGGTTGAGTACCTAGGTCATGTTATCATAAAGGATGATGTACAAGTGGATCCTAAGAAATTGGCCTCATCCTAAAATATTAAAATCTTACATGGATTCTTGGTTTTAACAGGGTATTATCGCAAGTTTGTTCTGAATTATGACAAAATTGCCACTCCTCTCATTGCTCTCCTTGGAAAAAATGCATTTATTTGGATGCTTGAAGCTGATCACTCCTTCCAGGACTTGAAATATGCTATGTGAATGACTCCTATACTCACACTACTCGAATTCACCCAGACTTTTTTCCTAGAATGCAATGTGTTAGGAAAATGAATTGAAGCAGTCCTCATGCAAAATGGTCGACCTTTGGCTTTGCAGACAAGGATGTTGATGTTTCCATTGTTGATTATATACCCCAAGAAAATGATCCTACCCCACACTCTTACCCTCTGGAAGTTGAACCGTTGATTTCACTGAGCTCCCTCACTAGCTTCTCATCTCCATAAACCCTCAATTTAATTGGCTACATTAAACATAAGAAAGTTATCATCCTAGTTGAAAGTGGTAACACCCATGATTTTTATTCATCACCACAATTCCAAAGAATTCAATTGCTATATCCATGCAGTCAACAATTTTCAGGTCATGATTTCCAATGGTGGTTCCATGAAATGTGGGGGGCATTGTGAAAATGTGTGCCTACAAATTGGTCAGTACCACCTAAAATATCATATGTTTGTTATATACATGGACGATTGAAACATAATGATCGATGTTGAATGGTTACACACTCTCATCCCCATTACCATGGATTTTAAGGACATTTCCTTGGAATTCCAACAAGAGGGACAATTGTATTAGTTCCAAGGAATCACAATAGGCTCACCTGAAATCATTAGCTCCCACTGAATGTAAAAACTACTCAAAAAAGGTCATTATGGAATTATTTCCCAAATCCATTCTATTCAAGCCATTGAGAAAACCTCTTTGCATCCTGACCTCCAATCCATTCTCTCCCAATGCCAAAATATTTTTAACACCCCCCATGGACTTCCCCCTTCTTGTGGAATCCATGATCATTCTATTCCTCTAGTCCCAGGTAGTGTTACTCCCAATGTTTTCCCTTACCATCATCCCTTTGCCAAGAAAAATGAAATTGACAAAATTGTTCAAGAATTGCTAGAAGAAGGTGTTATTCATCCAAGTACCAACCCATGTTCTTCTCCAGTAGTCGTGGTACTCAATAAAGAAGAAACTTGGCACATGCATCCCAATTTTCATTCCCTCGGCATAATCGCAATCAAAGAAAAATTTCCCACCCCTGTCATTGATGACATTTTGGATGAATTGAGTAGTGCTCAGTAATTTAACAAACATGATCTCTATTTTGGCTACCACCAGATATGTATGAAGGAACAAGACATTCCCAAGACTGCATTTAGAACACATGAGGGTCACTATGAGTTCTTGGTCATGCCCTTTCTCCTGTGAAATGGTCCCTCCACTTTTAAAATTCTCATGAATCATGTATGTTGTCCCTTTATCTGTCATTTTTTATTAGTTTTCTTTGATAATATTCCTATCTATATTAAAACTTGGAAATCTTATCTCACCCATGTGGATCAAGTTCTCCATCTACTACCTCACCACAAACTTTTTCTCAAACAGTCTAAATGTGATTTTGGAGCCTCTAAAGTTGAGTACCTGGGTCATATTATCAGAAAGGATGGTGTAGGGGTGGATCCTAATAAATTGGCCTCATCCTAAAATATTAAAAGATTACATGGATTCTTGGTTTTAACGGGCTATTATCAAAAGTTTGTTCTGAATTATGACAAAATTGCCACTCCTCTCGTTGCTCTCCTTGAAAAAAATGCATTTAGTTGGGTGCTTGAAGTTGCTCACTCCTTCCAGGACTTGAAATATGCTATGTGAATGACTCCTATCCTCACACTACCCAAATTCACCAAGAATTTTTTCCTAGAATGCAATGTTTTAGGAAAAGGAATTGAAGCAATCCTCATGCAAAATGGTCGACCTTTGGCTTTCACTAGAAAACAACTTCTGGAGTGACATTTGGGCCAATCAATCTATGAAAAGGAAATGGTATCTATTCTACATGTAGTGGATCTCTATAGTACTTATTTATTGGGACAACACTTCCAAATTAAAACTAATGATCGTAGCCTCAAGTATTTTTTGGAACAAAGAATATCCTCCCTAGAGCAACAAAAATGGGTGACCAAGTTGTTTGGGTATGATTATGAAGTCATTTAAAATAAGGGAAAAGAAAATGTGGTTGTTGATTCTCTTTCAAAAAATATGAACTAAAAGGGTCCATTTTTTCCCTCTCTTTCATTGTATCCAATTGGATTCATGCAGTTCATTAGAAATGGTTGCAAGATTCCAAACTTTATAACTCAATCCAACAATTCCAATATGATCCTCAAGATTCTCTAGGGTACTCTTGGCATAATAAGGAGCTTCATTATAAAGGTATCATGTATTTAAGCAAGCAGTTGAACCTTAAAACAATTGTGCTCTCTGAGCTTCACTCTTCTCCCACAGTTGGCCATTCAAGTTTTACCAGAACCTATGAATAGGTCAAACATTCTTTTTTCTGGGAAGGTATGAAACAAGACATCCACACCTTTTTGGATGAATTTGATGCCATTCAACATAACAAGGGGGAAACCGTCAAATCTCTAGGCACACTCTAACTACTCCCAATTCCACCTACTATTTGGATAAATATTTCTATGGACTTCATTGTGGGCCTACCTAAAGTGGGAAATAAATACATCATCATGGTTTTAGTAGATCGTCTTTCCAAGTATTCTCATTTATGTTCTCTTCAAAACCCATTCATAGCATCCATAGTGGCTCAAATTTTTATGGATAATATCTTCAAACTACATGGCATGCCTCATTCTATCGTCTTCAACCATGATCCAACTTTCACCAACAATTTTTAGCAAGAATTGTTTAGGCTACAGGGAACCTAATTGCATCTCAACACCATCTATGATCTCAAATTGATGGAAAAAATAAAGTTTTCAACAAGTGTTTGGAAAAATATTTGAGGTGTTTTTCATCTAACCGAAAAACTAAGTGGGCTTAGTAGTTATCTGTAGTTGAATGGTGGTACAACAACTCTTACAATACTGCCACTCATATAATTCCCTTTGAATCCATCTATGGGAAAAATCCATGGTCGGTTCTCTCATAAATGTCAAGCATCTCCAAGGTTCTGAAGGTGGACAACAATCTTACAGTCCACGTGACCATTCTTCATACACTCAAAGAAAATTTAGTCATGGATAAGAATTGCATGAAGCAACAAGTATACCTGGGTCATTCAAAATGTCAATTTGTTGAAGGGGACCAAGTGTTTCTTCATCTACAACCTTATAACAAAAATTCACTCAAATATGAACATTGTTCGAAACTCGCGTCCAAGTTCTGTGATCCTTATTCAATTCTCAAGCGAGTGGGGCTCGTGGCCTACCAGTTAGTTCTTCCCAATCATTCTAAGTTCCATCTTATTTTCCACGTCTCATTATTAAAGAAAGTGATTGAAACTAAGTGTCAGACTCAGTCCAATCTCCCTGATTTGGATGAAGAAGGATCCATTTGGTTGTATCCACAAGTAGTCTTGGAACAATATGAGAATCATCTCCATCAACTCACCATCACGGAATTTTTAGTTCAGTGGAAGGATACAACACTAGAAGATTCCACTTGGGAGGAGACTACCATTCTACAAAAATTTCCCCAACTCAAGCCTTGAGGACAAGGCTATTTTTCAGGGGGGAGGGCATGCTAGGGACCTAACCTCCTTAAACTTCACGTATATAGAATAATATTTTTTCTATGTAATAAAGGAGAACATTAGTAAATAAGGCCTATATAATAATGTGCACAGGTCTAATGTAAAAAGGCCTAATAGAAGCTTCCACTTCTATAAATATGTTCCTCTAGAATGTTATTTATATATATAATTAGTACAAATAGAAGTAGAAGGTGTGGGAATGTTTTTTCTTGAGAATTATTGTAATAGACCTTTGCTCTATTGGAGGTTTCCCCCTCGAAGAGGCAAGTGAACTTGGTTTTATATCAATAAAGGTATCATTGTTGGTGTTTTTATTTTCTATAATTTGTTGTTTCACTAACATTTTCTGCAATATTTATGTTTCTTCTTATTATAACACATTTGGTACCTTACGATATTCAATATCTTCATTCTTGTTCGCATACCAAACTAACCACCTTTCCACTTCTTCTTTAAAATATTCAATTGAGTCATTAAATTCGTTGGCCAAAGAATTTTCAAGGAATCCAACTATTCTTGTTTTTTATGTTTTGATAAGAGAATTGAGTCCACAATTAAATGTGGGCCTTCCAGTTCCTTAGTCAAATCAATCATTTTTAAAAACAAATCTCCTCTTTTGATTTTTCTGACATCACATTCAGACAACATTTCCCTTAAGCATTTAATTTTTTTCAACCAACAAGAATTAATTTTTTTCATACGAGTATTAGAAGGAAGATTTCCATTTCTCTTATGTATATCACTTAAACTTAAGACATTTTACGAAAATGTACCCACTTCCTCTTTATAAAACGTTTCAGCATTTTCCAAATATTTTTGGAGGTATTCTTTAAAATGCAAGACCCTTGTTGAGAGAGTAGATGAATTTGTTGCTAACTCCCATATATCAAGGATAAAATCTATCCTTATCTTAATGTTATCTCCAATATATATTCTTACAACCATTAATAAAATTTATTAACCTTTCAACCTAGATATTGTTTTTGGTACATCCTCGAGACTGCACAATCACTAAATAACAATAATGGGTTCTGCAAACAAAGTTCTTGGAAGAAAATATTTTTCCAATTCTTTTACCTTTTCCTTCAGAACCAAATTCTTCTTCTCTATATCATCGATGGAATATTTTAAGGCTTCATTGGTGGATTCATGAAACTCCATGATTTTCGAGTGGTTTACCCCTTGAATATTGATCTTTGATTTCCATGTTTATAAAACCTTTTTATTCTTTAAAATCACTTTTTCAACTAACTTTTTTGAAATATTATTGTAGGTGATGTGGTGAAAAATGACATATTCCTCCTCAAATATATTTGGCTCTTGGGAAGCCAATTCTTCAAATATAACCCTGCTCTCGATCCTTCTCTATTCATTTGAGTTGAGTTCTCCTATTATTTCATCAACCTCCATGTGTTTGGAACTCATTTCAACTTCAGGTTCTTCCTTCCCTTCTTTCCAAATTTCTCTTTTTCCTTTTACAGAGACATGGATAGTGTGTGATTTTTCAATTGTCTTTCCAGTAGGTTCTTTTTCTCTGCCATCATCTAAATTTCCAATGGAAGACCTTATATGTTCTTGACTATTATTTCAGGGGTTTTGTTTTTGTGATTTACTCTTTTGGGAAACATTTGGTGAACCTAGGTTCTTTCTAGTTGTTTCTTGAACTCATTTCTTATAGTATTCATTGGTGTTGGATAATACCTAATATCGTCTAGGGTGATTCCAAGGGATACTTCAGGATGATTTTGACTATCTCCAATATGAGACATATCCAACTGAAACTATGTGTGCTGAAAAAAAATCCTTAGGGTCAAAAACCTGAATTTCCTGAACTTCTTTTAAATTAAATGGGTCAAATTGAGTTGTGTATTCATCTAAATGAGAAACGTTATTCACAAAAATTTCTCCAACTTTCCACAACAACAGAATGAATTGATTTTTTATTTTCTAATTGAATATATGCGCCCAATATTTGTATTGTTTTCATACTTCAACAATGAAAAGTCTATCAAAAACATAAAATGGCATTAGATAAGATTTACCTTGAAATCCATAAAGTCTAATAAAACTGAAATATTCCATGATTTCAAAAACTCCTTTCTCTGATAGAAAGGATGCAACTTCTAATGATAGTCTGAAAGTGGCGGGACTGTGAATAATATTATTAAAAGAGAACAAGAAACCACTTTGTACTTCATAAAAATTGTATGGGGCCTTGTGCCTCCATAACATCAGATACCATAATGAAATTTGATCCTTCTTGAATTCTACATTCTTATATTTGGGAAATTCCTAAAAAATATGGAAATAAAATATAGCTTGAACTATATAAGAATTCATTGTTAGGAGGAAAATCACTATGGCAAGGGGTAAACCACAACAGATGGAATGACACCCAAAAATCAACTCTAAAATCAAGTATGCTAGATTAATAGAAATGCTAACAAGATAAGGCTAAGATCCTACCTCATCCAAATGTCTGAAGAAAACCTTGGATGAGCTCACAACCAAAATCTTGATGTCTGCAAATTGTCTTCAACAATCAAGATATACAAGCATATAGAAATTATATACAAAGTTAGCATATAAACTAGCATAATCCATTAACATGTATAACAAATATTCCCATGGAAAATAATGTAAATATTTGCAACATATAATTGAATTAGAAAAGAGTATTTCTACTAATATAATCAACATAAGTACATAAGTGAAAAAGTTATGTAATGACACATATCAGAACCGAGAAACCAAATCCCTCTAGTTGGGCCTTCACCACTTCATTCCTCCACTAAGGCAAGCTCAAAAGTAGTAGGAGTCAATGAGGTTCTTCATCTCAAGATAGGAAGAGATTTGGGGATGAGCACAAGGATTTCATACTTTCAAGGACAAAGGGATACAGACTCAATATGAAGTGAAATTTCTCCAAAGTGTCTTTGCTTTCAATGATGTGTGTGTTCAAGGCTTGTATATGGCTCAATTTATAGCCTCCAAAATGGAATTGAAGGGCCAGGTCAGAGTGTTTCCACTATATGGAAGGTCAAGGATCATGGATCTCGTGACATGGCATGGAAACCCAACATATTTTTAAGTTTTGAGCACAAAACCCAATGTATGTAGGTTGTAATGGAGCAACCAGTGTATATG
>ML780856.1:662992-683172 GCA_009831015.1 Picea engelmannii | reverse complement strand
GCAATCAATTGTGCATTCCAGATTGCTCTATGAGGGAGAATTTGGTAAAGGAAAAACACAGTGGAGGCTTAGCAGGCCATTTTGGACATGACAAAACATTCGCCAAGCTGAGCGAATCGTATTTTTGGCCAGGCATGCGAGCATATGTGAAGAGGTTTGTTGACAGGTGCAGGATATGTCAA
Organism: Picea engelmannii; assembly: GCA_009831015.1. NCBI lineage: Eukaryota > Viridiplantae > Streptophyta > Pinopsida > Pinales > Pinaceae > Picea > Picea engelmannii. The sequence continues at coordinate 682,990 of ML780856.1, read as the reverse complement.
CACGCGAAGGGCCGAAAGCAGAACACAGGTTTCTATCAGCCGTTGCCTATACCTGAAAGGCCATGGGAAGCCATTAGTATGGATTTTGTGCTAGGATTGTCGAGAACGCAGAGAGGTGTGGATTCCATTTTTGTAGTGGTGGACAGATTCTCGAAGATGGAACATTTCATCCCGTTCCATAAGACCAGCGATGCAACCCACATAGCGAACTTATTTTTCAAGGAGATTGTGCGATTGCATGGATTGCCCAGGAGCATAGTCTCAGATCGGGATACAAAGTTCATAGGTCATTTTTGGAGGACGCTATGGAAGAAGTTAGGGACTGACTTGGCATTCAGTTCTGCTTACCATCCGCAGACAGATGGGCAGACCGAGGTGGTCAACAAAAGCTTGGGGGATCTGTTGAGAATCCTGGTGATTGAGCATCACAGCAGTTGGGATCAGATCCTACCACAGGCAGAGTTTGCGTACAACGATTCTGTGAATCAGAGTACAGGTAAGAGCCCGTTTCAAATTTTGTATGGGACACAGCCGAAAGGATTTTCTGAGCTCAGGGAGTCAGAACAGGCTGAGACTAGTAGCGCGAGAGCTGAGGAATTCGCTGAAGCAATGCAGGAACTTCACACACAGGTGAAGCAGCGATTGAAAAAATCGAACCAGGAGTATAAGCGCAGAGCCGATCAGAGGAAGAGACAACTTCAGTTTGAATTTGGGGACATGGTTCTGGCGCATCTGAGGAAAGAAAGATTCCCAAAGGGAACGTATAACAAGCTCAAAATGAAGAAAATCGGGGCATGCAGAATTCTGAGGAAATTTGGCGAGAACGCATATGAGCTTGAGTTGCCGGAGGACATCGGGATATCTCCGGTTTTCAATATTTCGGATTTATACCCCTACAGGACTGAGGATGAAGGAGCTAGAACTGATGAACAACCAGCGATCCAGTGGCAGAAGGAATTGCCAGTTGCACAAAAGCCTCAGATGGAGTGCATACTGGATAAGAGAGTAGGCAGAAAGACCAGGAGGAAGCAGTATTTTGAGTACCTGGTGAAATGGAAAGATCACCCAGTGGAGGATGCCAGCTGGGAAGATGAAACAGTGATTCTGAAACATGGGCAGACTATGCAAGAGCTCATGGACAAGAGCCCATGAAAATCTTTTGAGCCAAGGAGTATGATGCAGGAGCATCCACATCTTGATCAAACGAGCCAGCGCGTGGAGGCAAAGGAACAGCTGGACAGTGCCAGCATTCAAATTTTGAAACATTGTAATATGGCTGCGCCAAACATTAATACGTTGATGTGATGAAGCACACTTGTACATTGTAACGGACCTTGAGCAGATAATATCTCGTCCTTAGGTAGCTGAGGCATTTATCAGATTTAAATGCAAGTAGATAGAATAATTAACTGTAGATTAGACAGTTTACTTTCGAGAGGGAAAACGGAATATAGGAACCCTCCTTTGTACATTGTATTATTATTTAGCATTAGAAAAGAAGCAAGGAGGAATAACGCAGAGAGCTTGTGAAGAAATTCCATGTATAGATATTGAATTAATAGGAAAAGCTTTGATTCAAATCCATGGATGTGGTTGATCTCTGTGTGTTGTTGATATTATACTTATGCATGTTCGCGTCTTTTTATGCTTATCTTCTATATGCTACGTATGTGATTGCATATCAGGTTCGTAACCTGAGGGAGTGAGAAAATAAGCTCAGATTTTTTCACGGTTTGAACCAGGAGGTTCCTGCATAGAGTGCAGTCGAATTCCTCCGCATAGAGTGCGTTGAGGGGGTTCAATAGTGAAGCACTTATTCTCATCAACCAGAATTGTGTTGGGTTATTCGAGCCGTGCAGGAGAAGTGCAGGTCAGATTTTTAGTCTCAGTGGCAAGCCTGAGAACAGAGAATCCGGGGTTGCTGTGAAGGGGAGGCGCAGAACCTGGAAACTTCAAGTACTATTGAGAGTAGTTGAAGGTTGAGCACAGGGAGGGTGTGCCAAAAAACACTTTGGATAAGTGCGAGTTGGGAAAAGCTCAGGAGGAATAATCTCTTTGTTTCAGTCGTGCAAGACGAAGCTGGCACAACGGAGGACTCTTCAAGAAGAGGAGAATCGACGACTTGAAACTGTCGAGCGAATCGCGAAATCCCGCCAGTCGTCAGATCATGCGGAGTTGCGCAGGTTTTAAGCCTAGCGAGCAGAGGAGGAGTCATCGAGATATTGGCGATATCGAGGTTCTCGATGACGTGGAACTCTAGTATCGTGTATTTGCGATTAGCGAAATCCCGAGGTTGACGTGGCAGTGTGGGACCACGAGACTCACTGGAGGACCGGTGGCGTGTGGTCGGAGTTCGGGGTTCAGGGTTTTGTGTTGCATGAGATGCGCGACACCACAACCGCCGATTTCCCGATAGGGAAATCCCCGATAAGGAAAGAACGTTGACCCGTTGACCATCGGGGTTCGGGGTTTGTAGCTACATGTGAATCATACTCGCGTGAACCGCGAACTCCCGAAGTGCGATTTCCCGATTTTCCGAAAGGGAGATCGCCGAGAAGGAGAGCTGTGGGTGGAGAGAACTCCCGAGAAGGGAGGAAGAGTACTTATACTCTTTGGCCCATGATTGAAGGAGATCCTGGTTTGATCGACTTGCTCGTTGAGGGGTAGGTTGCGTCACTAAACTTGTTATAATTTGCATACAACAATGGGTACCAAACTTCGACTAAAATGATCCCTTTCGAGGTACTGTATGGAATAAAGTGTACGACTCCAATTATCTAGGATAACCCAGTTGATAGACTCATGGTTGGACCAGAGATTCTCTAGGAAATGGAGAACATGGTAAGAAAAGTACAACAAAACTTAAAAGAGGCACAGGACAAACAAAAAAATTACATGGACCAGAAAAGAAGACACTTGGAATTTCAAGTGGGAGACCATGTCTATTTAAAATTCAAAGCCTGGAAAATTTCACTGAAGTTAGGGAACTGTGCCAAGTTGGCACCCAAGTTTTGTTGGCCTTTCGAGATCTTAGCTCGAATTGGACCCGTAGCATACCAACTTGCACTTCTTGCCAATCTAAAAATTCATAATGTATTTCATGTCTCTTTGTTAAAGAATTATGTTCACGAACCTACTCATATGATCGATTGGAATTTGGTGTAGGTGGAACCAGAAGGAGAGTTCCAAGCGGAGCCTTTACGCATTATGGACCATAGAGAAATAACACTTCAGAACAGAGTCATCGCCCACGTAAAAGTGCAATGGAAGCACTTTAGCCCTGAGGAGGCCACTTGGGAGTTGGAAGGAGATTTACATAAATCTCATCCAATATTGTTCCAAGAAAGGAACGAACACCGAGGACAATGTTTTATTGAAGGGGGAAAGGATATAACATCCCCAAAAATAAATTATTTTTAATTTTCAAATTTCTTAGGAAATTATTTCCGTTTTTGGTAAATTCGAAATTGGAAATTGTTTTCCATTTATGGTAATTCTGAATTTCGAATTTAGTTAATTGTAATTAATGATTATGAATGTTGGGTAGAGATCTTATTTGACCCAAATAACTACTTGACTATGAAACTTGTATGAAACAAAATATTTAATAATTATTCTTGAAGGACAAATGGAACAACCATGTTAAAATTAGTTGACCATGACTCCATGAGTGGGGAACATGTTGGGACTACCTCAAGGTTGATTGTTACAAGTGGAAAATCAAGAATTTGGCCATTGGCATCCCCTGAAAATCAGGGATTTGGAAAGCTGTGAAAATTCCCAAAGGGGGAAAATACCTAGGCAAAAAAGACTTTGGATATATAACACATGAGAGGAGGCAGGATGTTGCCTAGTATGCTGGGGAAATAATTTATCTCTTGTTGTTATGAACACTATTGCTGAGTGTGAGGTAAGGATAAGTTGTTGAAACTAAAGGAATCTTGCTGAGGAGAAGTTTTGAGTTAGCCCTCATGGATTCATGGTAAGGCTAGGGGGAGAAGGAGACAAGTGATTTGGCTATTATGTTCTAAGGTTGGGAGGAATGTGGTTGTTCCATTTGTTATTCGGGAACTGTTCAGATATGTCATCCTACTCTATTATCTGGTTGAATGTTATATGGTTTAAAAATCTGATAGGATGCATCTGTTTAATTCTAAATGGAAGTAATTTATATGGATGAAAATATGATTGAATATTGTTGACTTAAGGACTGTTATATTGTTGGCTTATATTGCTGAGTGAATACTATTGTCATTAGATTTACTAGATGGAAGGATCTATCTGGTTAATCTTCTAGAAGAATAACTATGTAGATTAGATTACCGCTGTAATGAGATAACAAGTGTAGGATGAGCCCCCAGTTAATTGTATTTTTGTTGTGTAAACTAGCTATGTGCGTAATAGGAATGGAACCGAATTATGTAGGTATATATGTACAGACGTTTGAATTCTTTCTCTACAACAGAAATGGTAATTATACATATATATATATATATATGTGTGTGTGTGTGTGTGTGTGTGTGTGTGTGTGTGTGTGTGTGTGTGTGTACACATATTATATAGTGAATATATAAACTATTCTAATAGTTACGTAGAACCAACTGTGAAACCAAAGTACAAATAGAATGGTCTCGTATATAAAGGAAACATTATGAATATAATTACAGAGACGTATCTAAAATTTTCATTTGCATCTCTGACTACACTGATAGCCTCAGACCCCTTTTTATTATCTATTTCATAGATTCAATCATTTGTTGGTAATGACAAGGAAAACAATTAATTCAACAGTCACAGATTTGGAGTTCTGAAGTAAATCTTAAACAAAGTTTGGAAAGGAAAGTCGAACAATTCATACTGTCATTTTACAATTTTGGAATAAAATGTTACAACTCTAAACAAAAGAACTAAAGTGTATACATCTCGAACCTTTCCATTTTATATTCTTAAGATCTACCGTAATAAAATTCGAAGGTAAAGCCATAGGAATAAATATGGAATCAATTGAATTTCCTTAAAGATCCAAAATAAACTGGAAGGGGTCAAAATAGAACTTTCTTCACATTGTTATTCATTCCAGAAATATTTGATGAACAAGTCTATTATTTGAAAGGGTTTGTTCGTATTTCCCATCTAAATCAATATTTTTTCGTTTCGAATAATGATATAGTAATGTTTGATATATATTATTCTTTTAGACATACAATAATAAGGTTTGATCCTTATACTCTGTCGTATAAGTAAGTTATAGAGATAAAGCACCAACTATCATTAAATAAACAAATCTTCACCCAAAGTGATAACTTATCAATCCTTAGCCACCTAGGGAATTCCTTGAGAGGGGACATATGGAACTCGAATACCTCTTATGCATGAGGTAAGGATCAGCATCCACAAAATTTCGAATGGCCAAAATCCCTACATGATATTCGACAAACACCATTAATATTATTCAACAGAGATAAGATGAAAATAACTTAAAATAAAAATGATTAGTAACAGGAAGGGTTATGTACTTAACTTGCAATTCAGGATTCTGGTATCCATTCCCTATTGCGATGGGATGAGAAAACGTCCTAGACCAAAGGGGGAGAGGGGACCAAGAATTCTTGATGGGTACCCTCACAAACACAGGGTCCCATCATTATCATTGATTACCAAATCAAATAAATAAAAAAATCTTTAGGAAAGAAATAAACAAAACAACATTAACAATGAAGTCCAGACTACATGGTTCGTGTAGCGAGAGAAGGCCAGATACATTATTTTAAATGCAAACATTGAATTAAAATTTGCATGTCAATAACACCATCAAAATCTAGCTAGCATCGACTAAGAGAAATATTAATAAAATAAAGAAACACAGAGTCAACATTCTTGTCGAGTCACCGGGATTGAATGGTTGTTGTCACACACACAAACATTAAAGAATCAGAGTGAAAAAAATGACTCAAAATTAAATACAATTTCCAAAGAAGTGCATGTTTTTTTGTTAAGTAAAAAAGGATAGGACCTGTTATATTATCATTATCAAGTTACAATGACTGTTTACGAAGCCAGTTGTCCTGCCTAAATAGGAAACCGAGACAGCTGGGCATCCTGTGCCATTTGTTTCCCAGTAAACAAAACTATCAGAGTATCATCCTGCCCGAAGGAAACCAGGACTGTCAACCATTAAGTTTAAATTGTATGCCAAAGACTAGTTGCAAACTAACTAAGATCTAACTGGGAAAAAGCCTAGTTCAGAAACAGAAAAAAATTTCTAACCAAGAACATCATTGAACCTCTTATCTGGTGAGCTCATCCTCATCCCTGTGCTTTTTCCATCCTGCTGGAAGCGAGTAATCCTGTGCGCACGTTGGGCATTGTCATTTAGGAAGAGTTCTGGAATGAGCCACGAAGAACATGTCGAGTCGTTGATCGATTCGGGCGATGCAAAAGACTTGGTCATCCAACAGACTCCTCATGTCAAAGATGAGAGTGAGGTACCCCGATTTGGGGAAGGGGTGTTGGTCCTGCCAGTGGCTGTCGATGGAGGCTGGAGGAATGGGCCCTTTTGCTCCCTCACTTGCATGTGTCGGTTAGTTGGAAATTTGGGTCGCTTCCTCCATGGGTGCACCGGGGGGTGAGTCTCTACTTCCCTATGTGCAGGACTGAGTCTATTCTTCTACATAGCAGGTGGTGAAATTCTCCGCTGGGATATTGGCACTGGAACCAAGCAATTTTCCCGAAGGAGAAAGCTTGTCGTCTGTGCCAAAATTAGTGGGTGGATTCCAATTGTCTGGGACTGTAAACAGAGGGATCTTGGGATAGATTTGCATGGCGTCTTCTAAGGTAATCTCTTCCACGTACGCCATTGGAGGTGTTCATGGTTTCTTACACCTTCGGAAGGATGCCATGGCTAGCGCCTGCTCAAATTTCTTCTGTCTCTGGCGGCGAGATTCGACTGTGTACCAAGAGGAACCCCTGCGCGGCTTACCTTGTGCTTTGGGCATGGTGGAGACCCTGGGGATGACCAGGGTTCCTTGTAGGTGGAAGGCTCTGCTCCAGATCTTCATAGGGTCCCCAAATTGCTTCTCTGGTGAAATTAGCTCTGCACTCGACGCTGCGAAGGGTGAATGTCGCTCAATTCTATCAAGGCCAATGATAAGAAGGAGGGAAACCACAACTACCATAGCCATTAAGGCTTGCTGCTGAGTGCATTGGTGCGTTGTACCGATCTCTTGCGCGAAGGGGCTTGTCGGCTGGATGTGGCTGCACAGATGGACGCCAGTGGATGCATTAATGCTGCATCCCAACTTTGTCCCGCGTGGCTCTAGTTCGCGACGTGGCACCCCATCCGGGGAAAAGAAGTGCATGTTATAGAACATATCCCTAACGAATTTATTCGATACACAAAATTCCCAAACATTCATTTATATATGACTATGCCTATTGGAAATACATAGAACTTGCTAAGGGAATTTTAAAGTTGTAAGAATCATCCAGTAGTTGGGAAAACGGAGGACCCCAAGCAAAAATTCAATATAAAATGCCCAACCAAGACTGAAACACTATTAAAAATCTATCGAATGGAATTGCCTTAACTGTTATAGAAAATAATATGCAGTTTAAGGTATGGTTCCTACCCTATCGATTCGACTTCTGGGTGCGAGTCCTTGTAAAGTCTCGCATAGACTCAACACCAAAAAATGGTGTAGAACAATGAAGAAATGTAGGGGACAACGATTCCTAAGGGTAAACTGCATACAAAAACTATACCTGTACAGACTCATTGGAAACAGATATAAAAAGAGTCGAACGTTGAATCCTTCAGGAGGATTTAGAATAAAGGAAAATGACAGTGAAACCATGTCAGAATATCGAAACATTGTGAAAACTTACCAGGGCGGTCAGAGAGGGATGTTTTCCTCCACCAGGGAAGTCCTTCAAGTCGCCACTCCCTCGCCAAGAAACTAAAACACAGAGCTAACTTCGCAAAACTTCACAGAAATGAAAAAAGTAAAACCTACTGTAACCCTAAAGAACTCACACCACGTAGAGAGAATGCGGATGGTATGACAAGAGGTGTTGGTCATGTGATGGAATCAATTTGGCATGTCCATATTGGACAGAGGGTCAGGTGATAACCATCGTTATTCGTATACATAAGGCCTCCATTAATGGGCGGTCCAGAGGCTTAACTCTCATCTGACAGAACCTTTCCCTTCACATTAATGGAATACGAAACAAAGAGAGTTCATTCGTAACTCGACCAACCAGGAATTGTTAACTATAACTGTTGTAAGTCTAGTTAGTACATCATTAGAAAAACTAGCGTTCAGTTGAGACATCAGATATCTTAGGTAGAGTTAACGAGTTGTTAGGACTGAGTTTTATTATTACAAAAACCTTTATGTAAATGGTAACCAGAAGACCTTTAACCAACTATTATTTACATGGGGATTTTGTTCGATGACTTTGGCCATCCAAGGAAAGGACAAACACCGTATGTTAAATGAACACTTCACCAAGGTGTATAACCCCGACCACAATACGTTATTCATAATACATGATTTTTTCCCATATAGTCTTTTGAGTTTAACCTTGCGCGGAAGTTTGGAAGTGTGTCACTAGAGGAGAGTTTAAGACCCTAAGCCCTAAGACTAATATAGTTCTAAGCTAATACAATGTATATGTGTGTGGGTGTGTGTGTGAATTTTAGCATGACTTCCAAATTGAAAGAAAATGTTAGAATGTGGAGTTTGCCCACTTAGGAACTCTATTCAATTTGTGAAACGTTGGGTAGTAATGTCATCATTGGCAATCAAAACCTAAGAAAACTTATTAGATTTTAAGAATGGAGATAAAGGGGTATTTTCTTTTATTACCATCGGTTTAAGAAATTGGATAATTAATGTCCTTAAGAATTTTATTTTTTTTATGACAAATTTGAGGTACATTACACATTTTATTTGAGGCAAATAGCCATCTATGTTAACAATCAAGGAATGACCTATGGATACATGTTTATCAACCAGAGAAGACTTACCATGTAAACAAGACAAGTTCTATGCCACACCCCTTGATTGTTACTTTAGTAAATTAATTCCTTTACCATTCTAAAAGGGTCGACACTTAGGAGCTAACCAAAAAAAAATAACCTTTTATAAGGCAACCCAGTCCTCAACTAGGCCATAATATACACAAGGAAATACAAGGGTTAGGGTAAGTGCCTTACCATCATCAAGGAGATCATAAGGATTAGTAAAAATATTTGCGATAACCCGAGTCATTATTCTCCCAAGTGCGCTTTAGAGCTTGAATTCCTTTATGGGAATTTAAGAGTACTAAATATTATTATGTAAAAAGATAGATATTCTAAGGCTACAGGTGTTTTTCATTTACAAGGAACCTTTTATAGTTCAAAAATTCTTAAGCAAGGCATACCATTCTATGCCATATTCATTATATTATTTTTAGGATTGACCAAAGTCACAAAGTTAGTAGTTAAGGCTGCTTGGAATTTCCATTAAGGAATTAAGAAGTTTTACACACAAGATCGAAAATCAAGATAATTCACATATCGTCTTCCTTATCCATGTACAAGGATTTTTAAGAAGTTTGAGTCTTAATTAAATAATACAAAATGAGATCTCAATGTTGGCTAAAAAATTCCATCTAAGAAATTAAGGAACCACCCAATCAATGAAATAAACAACCAAGGTCAATTACATTTCATAGAAGGGATCTAGGAAGATCCAACCTTTAAACCATAAAGAAGAATTCAATGCTATCTACAATCTGAATAAGGAAAAGGGAAAAGAAAAAGAGGTGCTGAAAACTAAATTAGCCAACCAACTTTAAGGAACCAAACAAGTTCAATCTTTAATGGGTATGGAGTAAGGGTTTCGATGCTACTATACAAAATCATGGTGAAGGTATCAGTTTTATTCAAATCCTAATAAGTGATAAATAAGAAGCAAGGTTTCCTATGATCCATTCTAGATAAGTATGGAATATTAACCGTCCTCTCCATGCATTCAGCATCCAATCCTAACTACAAGTCATCAAGATAAAATCGAGATTCATCCCAATAAAATTTGGTTGAGATAACAGATTTAGTGATTATGGTAAATAGAAAATAATTGATCTAAATGCCACAGTCATAAGGAAGCACCTGTGTACACGGAACCATGCGAAAACCCTCTTCCTAGAATATCCTCTTAACAAATATGAATTATTAAACCAAACAAGCGATAAAAGTTGATAAGGGAGCGAATTACGCGCAAGCATAAATCTGGAATATTCTTCCTTTCAACATAATTCACTCAACCCCATATTTATTCATTCACGAGAACCAGTTATGATGCACTTTAATCTGAGTTGGAATCCATTAGACACTTATATAATGGTGATCCATAGTGAAATAAGAGTATGTTCAAGTTTTTTTGAAGTGCGAATTTGTGTCGGTCACACTTGATCTTCGCTTTACGAAGACTCGATATTGCAGTAGAGAGGCTATGTAACTGATATCTAAGCATATATTCTTCTAAAGGATTTAGTTTTTATAGATCTATTTTCCAAAAGTATTTTGGGGACAGAAAAAGGGCCACTTCCAAAACCTAGAGGTAGTTGGAGTGCTAGAGAGATCAATTCACTTCATAATGACCTGGAGTCAACTAAGATGAGATTATATCAAAGTACTCCTATACAATTGGCAAGGTATAGGCGTTTCTTGTATAGAGGGACATAAGCTATAATACAAAAATGATAGAGTTGATCGTAAGGGAGAAATTGAATGATATATTTCAATTTTTAAAAAATACACATTTGCTTAAGGCAATCCCCAAGTGGACTGTAAGAATGTCGTAAGGAATATATGAGGAAGGAAGCTTAAATGCATTGTTGTAGGACTTCTACAGAGATTAATAAAACCAAAACTTGGAACCTCAAGCACATGGACACAGATCCTTAGCCAATGTGCAAATTCATCATCGCTTAAGTTCCAAATTTAACAAATATTGCAGGCAAAGTTTGGCACTGTCATCCCTACATCTAGATCCATTTTCTAGGCAATGGTATAATTTAATAGTGGTCGAATGTCATGATCATTAGAACAAGATGAGTAAAATACAAATCCAGAGGGAAACAACACACTTCCAATACTTGGTTGCATGAAAAAAAATATCAATTTCAACTCAACACTACACTTATCAAGGATTCATGACAACTGGACATCCAATTTTCACTCACAGTTCATGAAAAAAACTAAAAACTCATTTACAATTAATATTATCACAATTATAAGCCTCAAGAAGAATAATGTAACTGACGACGACGAAATTGAATATTTTTTTTCCGCGGTGGTGCTCCTTCCGATCTTTTGTTTGCTAATCATTGAGACTTCACCAGTACCTCCCAGCCAACACTAGGGGTACTCTTATTCCCCCTTATCCCCCTGAGATGCAAAGGGGCCATGCACACACACAACCATAAATCTTCTAACTCCCTACTTGCCTCACAAGGTAGAGCCACCACTCTCTCTCAATTTGGGTATCCAAACTCTCACAAGTAAAACCAGTCAAAAATTATGCAACATAACCTTACCCATAACCCGTGTGTTCCCGTGTTCCTCGCAACCATTTGTTTTTATATAATTTTCTCATAACTCATCCCCACTTTCATAATTAATTCACTTTTTAATTAAAGCAATTTAGAATTATCTCCCCCTTACACTTGCCACCCTTTCCCCAATTTGCACAATTAAATCCACATTTTGTATTAATAAAACTACATTTCCCTCACCCTTCCTAAAAGCATTCCTTAATTAACTCCTAGTTGTCTCTTTATTCCCCTTATTTCAAATTAATGATTGATGCCTTTATAAAACTAAGTTGAGTTAAAATAGGAATCTTCTCCTAGTTAGACTAGTGTTAACTAGACTCTAGATTCTTTTCTTACCTTAAATTCCAATTTGGTAATTACTTGCACATATGTCTGTTAAATCAATGTTTAGATCTATTTTATTTTCCTTGAATTCTTAAATTGATTTACTTCATCTGCTCATTATTTAATTTATAAATTTAGTTTTTAGTCTTCTTACTAACTTAGACTTAGGCTTAATTAAATTTTTAGTTGCAAGGGCTTAGACTCTTATAGGGATTATGATTAATAAACTCAATCCTTAGTTAATTAATTGATTGATTGATGTGACACTCCTCAATATTTTACAAGGTTATTTATTCGCTCAAGGTTTTCTAGGCCAACTATATTAATTGACTCAAATTTTATTTACATGATGTGCCCTTCAAGATGCACTCCATTCTCCAAGGGTGCCACTCTCCTTTGAATCAAATTTTTAATTACGTGACATGCCCTTCAAGACGCCCTCTATGCTCCAAAGGTTCCACTCTCCTTTGACTGGTTTTTGTAGTTGTCGAATCCTTGGAGTCAAAACTCCATTCAAACGACCTTGTGAAAGACTATGGGATTTTAAGGAATAAGGACCCTTCCTTATTGCGTTCCACTTAGAAATATTCGTGAGAAACTGTCTCAGTCTTCCCTCATGGCATCGTGGATCTCTCGAACTAGGTAATCGTTAACCTACAATTTGAGCCATGAAGGGAGTGCTAGGAGGCTGTGACAGGAACATTGCCACACCTCTCCCTCAATATCTGGTCTATGTGCATGGCCCCTTTACTCCTTATGCGAGTGATATTAGCAAGAAATCATCATCCTTCATCCATCAATGAAACATTGTAATGATCCATAAACAACATCATAATATAATCAATCATATGTCACATATGAATAAATGAAATACCCAAACCAATACAATCCACTCCCTGACTCAATCCGGATTCCAAGGAGGTCCATTGATGCCATTGTCATCCTCAATATTTCAAGTGTCCTACACACTCAGGGGAAACTTGTCAATAGCATCTATCATTACATAGATATCAAAAACAACATAAATCATAATCCATCAACATCGTCATAAGAATCCAGAAGTGAAACAAACAACCATATACTATAACTGGATCACTTGCATGGAAGTATCTTCAAAGAATAAGTCAATAACATGTGCTCGCAAGATAGAGATGTTACATACACCCCCTCTTGTTTTAAACTTCGTCCCGAAGTTGTAAAGTATATAAAATGCAGTAATTAAAGAATCTGACAAGATCTGTATGACTAAACTATCTAATAAAAAATGGAAATTGCTGGAGCATAACACATGAGTCCTCCTAGGTAGCCGAGTGTGGACTATAATTTTCCCACTCGAACTTGACCTGATCAATTGTTTGACGTTGTATTTTTCAAATGTGATGGTACAAAATGTGGATTGGCTCCATCATGAGTGTACCCTTAGCCGACACCTGCAAAGAACTCATGTCAATCACATGTGTAGGATCACTAACATAATGTCTCAAAATAGATACATGAAAAACATCATGCATGCGCCTCAAAGAATAATCCAAGGCTATTTGATAGGCCATGGGTCCCTTCCTTTCCACAACTTCGAAAGGTCCCACAAACCTAGTGTAACACCCTATTTCCCCCATCTTGTAATTAATCGTAAAATAGAATTACCATGATGTGGCATGGGAACATTGTAAATGTATTATTGTTTGAGTTGTCAAGAAATGACTGTGGGGGTAAATCCTTGAAAGTAATGGCCATGATATCACTAGAGGAAGAATGTGAAATCTATATGAGAGGGTTCATTATACCAAATAAGCCCAAATTTCCCTTGATGAGGATGACAAACCTCCTTCGGATCCGAAGGAGAGAAATTAGTTAATGAAGAAAGGACCTATGGTTGAATTATCAACCAACCCCATGAATGGAAGCATGGTTGAGCTATCGAATGTCATCCTGAAGTACCACAAAGACCTGCAGACCCAAGCTTCCTTCTGATAGAAGGAATGTGATAGGTCGGGAACCTTCCAAAAAGAAGGAATGTAAGATAGATACAGATAGACAACCAGACGAGAGAGTAAGCTCGTAAGGGAGATGAATGGAGCTCTCCAGGGGATAATGCATAGAAGGCTGTGAGATTGATGTTGAGTGAGAATTTGATAAAACTCGTTGAGGCCGTAAAAGAGAGAAATATCTAAAAGTTGTAGAGAATAGAACCCAAGCAAAAGATGAACAGAGAAAGAATCCTTCAGAACTGTGAGAGTTCCCTAGTGATATCATGGCTTGGCATGGGGGTGTCCAGAGTGTTAAGAATGAATGCCTCTAAGCCTATGGTAGGGTGGAAGGATGAAAAACCATAGTCAGTTAGTTGAATACCACTTGTAATAGATAAGTAAACACATATCTTGTGTATTTAAGTGGTACTTTGAGTTAAAGTTGGATATCCTATGAATGTTGCAGGGATGGTTATGTTTTCTTAATGATTTATATTGTATTTCCTTATTTTGTATCTTCCTGAATGTGAAATTAGGTAAGTGGGAAATAATACGGATAAGACATGTTTTATACTTGTAAATGTTTACATCCTATGGTGGCTTAAGATAGATTCACGAACTGTATATTCGTCAACCTTCGACACAGGTTCATGAATGCATGTAGACACTCCTAGTCATTATGAGTCCCTTGAAGAACGAAGTCTGTTACGCTCAGGAGAGGTAGTGTAGAAATGCACAAGCTCTCTGCGAGGCAATTAGAAACTGAGAATCACTTAAGTTCTAGACTTGATGAATGAGCATAAGGGGTACGTAGAAATTATTCTAAGTGTTAAGTCTAGTAGAAAGAGTGTAATGCTCTTAGGTCCTTCATAACTAATGAAGCTCAGGAAGGATAGTGAGATTCAAGTATCGAAAGGGAATATGCTTTCGATTGGAAGATGAATAAATGAGTTTCATTCAAGAGGATCCAAGGTCTATCATGGCCGTTAGATTTGAAGAAGGAGCGCAGGCGTTAACACCATGATTCCTTTAGTCTTCGCAAGTTTGACGAATGTTGGTAATCATCGTGAAAGGGGAAGGATTCTCAAAAATCCAAAACCCAAAGTTAGGATGCGATCTGGACCATACATCTAAGGATCTATCAGGACCCACCTTGATCATCAAATCTATGAGCTCAAAGTTCAGGCGACGGGAGAATCATGCGTTGGTGTGACTAAACCCCTGAAATCTGAAGTAGTGACGAAATCTGGACAATAGATCCAAGGATCTATCGGGATGCTCCTTGACCATCGGATTGGCGACATCGGAGTCTACATATTAGGAGAATCGCACATTGGTGTGACTAAACTTATGAAACCTAAAGTTTCGATGTGATCTAGACCGTTTGATCAAGGAAGGTCGTGGATCGTTGATTTGACATGAGAAGATTAATGCAAGGAGTATGTGGGAACTTGAGATCCCCTAAGAACCAAGCTCATAAGAGATAACTACTTCGTAGAAGTGAAAGTGAGATCCAAGAGGTGAACTTGTTTCAATTTCGTAATCTCTGGAGGGAAAGCGGAAGTCGAGACCCCTATATCAGGGCTCACAGGAGGTATATCGAAGGCCAAGGCCTTCAAAACATATGAAATATTCCAAGTGAGGGAAGAAAGAAAAGGCTTAGGAGGAGGAGCGACAGTTTTCATTGGATAGAGCACTATGAAAGATCTGGGCCATTTAAATTCATTTCTAGACAATTAGAAGAGTGTGCAGGAGGAGATCAAATCTAGGACATCAGATATGAGTGCAAGGAACAACAGTTGTTGGATCGAAGAAAGGTGCACAAGGGTTAAACCCTTCGAAAGTATACAGGAGAATGGACTTTTCCATGTCCCAAAGTTTCGAAATCATCAAAACCGTCCATCATCAGGGTTGATAGGTGGAATCAATCTAAGAGCTCGAGAACTCAGACATCTGAAGAACTAGGGGATATTAATATAAAATTCAAAAAGGGTGAGGTGTGAGGTGACTCTGAGTCGTTGGATTCAGAGGAAACATTACAGAGATCCATGTACTTTGGAGGAAGAACCTGTGAAGAATTCAAGAGGTGAATACCCGAGGAGATGGGCACCACAACAATCCTAGCCATCCATCAGGATAGGACATGTGGTGGGAAATCAACGTTTCATTGACTCTCAAATCAGGAAATTCAAAGGAAGAATCATGAGAACTCGCGAGATCCGAACTCGCGAGTTGACCTGGACAGTAGGATCATGGAAGACCATGGACCGTTGATCTGACTCTACCAGAATATCGGGGATCGGAAGAGTCAAGTTGGACTCAAATCCAAGTACCCGAGACACGAACTCACAAGTTGATCGCAGTCATTGATCGAAGGGAGAGTGTGGATCAAATATTGGGTCTTGGAGGGAGTTCACATATCGAACTTCAGAGAGGATAAGTGAAATTCCCTTGGGAGATGCAAAACACGAAGTCCCGAAGCGCTTGATAGTTGGGCCCCATGTTATCACCCAACGTCTCAATTGAAGGAGCCTAGTGGGAGGATCTAGCGCCTAGAGGATTATTCGATCGGGAAATGGAAAATCGGGAGTATCGGGTTTGGCCCATAGAAAAACACCCGAGGTATGAGGTCGCCAAGCGCCTTTTGAATAGGCACATGGTAACAGACGATGGTCATGTGGAGGAAGCTTCCACCTGGTGATAGCTCGCACGAGTGAAGAATCGCATTGAATCGTGGATCGATTTCTTAGAGATTCTAGTAGGGAACTGAAGAGTTGATTCAACTTGAGAATTTTGAAGCTCCATTGACGAGGATTAGAGACCATGGATGGAGGATTCGACTAATTGAGGAAAAATATTTTTTTATTATTTATGCCCCATCATAGGTGTGTTACAAATTGGTACCAGAGCATGGTTACAACACTTGGCCTACTTGGGCTCATGTGAGAGTCGCATAAAGAGTTATTTTTATCTTCATTTACTCCTTGAGGAAAAAGGACTGCAAATTGAACCTATGATTTTGGGAATTCTTATTGAATTTTAGCAAAAGAATTTATTTAACTCTTGTCAAGTGATAAATACTCTTACCTGAGTAGGCATATGCTAATTTAAATTGATAATAATACTTGAATGTGGATATCTAAAAGTGGAAGGGTTCTATCAAGGATAGTTGAAGCTTGAAAGGTGGATGACCTGACGTTCGTTACACTGCCTCTAAGCATGGGCAGTTGGAACCTTAGGCACTGATGATGGTTGATTATATAATGGTTAATACCTTTGTGGGCTTAAAATAATATGATAGAATTAGGTAGGATCCTTGGAAGTATAATTATTTCTTTGTATTAAACTCAAAGTATATAACTCCTCATGACCAGAGGAAAGGTGAGATGAGTAAAGTCCTATAGAAGTTGAGGCAAGCAAGTTTTCTTGCTAGCTACTATAGTATAAAAGGGAGAGTGACCCTGGTTGGTCATTGCTATAAAGAGAAGGCAAAACCAATATGGGTTATAACTGTGAGATTAGTCATGTAAGGGACTGTAATATCTAACTAAAGAACAATAATGATAAAACTAAGATAGTATGATGAATACTTAGTTGTGTGTCTATGCTTGAGTGCATGGATCTAATGCTTGAGTGATATGAAACCTGATATTAATACTAGTTAGATACAAATGATATCAAATGTGCCAGTTATGCACATGTATGATGTAATATTATAAGTATACTAAAGGCCCAATATGGTTTCCCTGATGAGTGAAATGGGAGGCAAGCTTAGCACTTGACAAGATTGAATGAATAGTAGAAGAATACCATGGTTGCATGGTTGACTCCATTCTGAAGAGTCATGAAAGTTATGTTATGAATGATAGATTAAGAGAAATGTTTTCCATTCCCTCAAGAAAGATTAGTGTAAATAAAATAAAGAGTGGATGAGCAAGGATACTCTGTTGTCATAATAAGAGGCAATTGATTCTACCTTGAAGGTCACATGAGAACGATTGTAAAAAATCATGAGTTGACTGATTTTAAAGTAGAGATGTATGTAGGCTATGAATTATACATATGGAAGATACACACATGCTGATGATTATGGATATGGTTAATTTCATCATGGAATTAAGTTAACAAACCATAATATGTATGGATACACAATTTGGGTACCTTACCAAGACGCACGTTTATATTTCTTAAGGAATATTTGGTAAACAGCTAAATCTAACTCAAGGTTGAGTGCATCACAGGTAGTGGTCAACGTGCAATAAAGAATTTGCATGTGGTGGGAGTTCCCTGTGAAGAAAATGTGTAAGGATTCTATCAAAAGAATTGAGTCACAACCCTAATAATTGTTGAAGGTTGGGCAATGGGCTGCAATGCTTGTCTATATATAAGAATCCTGGATTACATTTCTAAAGCATCATGTAATGAATAGAAGACTAAGGAATGGATACATGGGTATGTCTGATTGAATAGTCTTGGTTAAATCCATTTTAAGAAAAGGCAGTGAAGCCTTTAGAGATAACTCAGTTGGGCTGAAAAGTCTCGGGTGGTGTAGAAAGAATGTTAAGCCCTAATATTGGCTCATTACCCCTTAATTGGGGCATATTATATTAGTAATGTTATTTTATTTATGTCGTCTTTAGGCCATTAGTTGTAATTATACCTCCTAGTCTCCTATATATACCAAGGAGACATTTTCATTTTGAATCATCTTGTACTTGAACATTGTAACATCCCGCTCTGGCACACTGAGAAAACTTATTATTCGAGGACACTTGCTCGCAAGTGATTTGGACTTTTCTGATGTTAAAACATTTATACTTGATTATGATGCGTTATGATAGACGACATGATGTTTTACTATTTGTTGTAGACAGGTGTGATTGACTCAGTCGTGTTGAGTGTGCAGGGTTTCGGACCTTGAGGATGCAGAGGCATCGGTGGAACCCCCTTGGACTCTGGATTGAGTCAGGGAGTGTGCTAATTGGGTTGATTTATTTACTGTGATATTTCATTGATTTGATGATTTGATTTTTGGACATGTTCTGACACGATTGTCGATGATGCAGGCTGACGATAGATTTTCGACCAGACTCACATATGGAGTAAAGGGGCCACACACGAGTTCCAGAGAGGTTGAGGGAGAGGGGTGGACAACAGCCCTGCCACCGCCTACTAGCACTCCCGTCGTGGCTCGAACTGTAGGTTAACGATTACCTAGTTCGAGAGGATCCACGATGCCGTGAGGGAAGACTGCGACAGTCTCTCACGATGATTCTAAGGGGCGCGCAATAAGGCAGGGGCCTTATTCCTTAGAACCCTTAGTCTCCCACAAGTTCACCTGGCGGAGTGTTGACTCCAGGAGTTATAGATGTCTACCAATCAGTCCAGTTGGCGAGTGGCACCCTTGGAGCACGTGGTGCATCCTAAAGGGCACGTCACACAAAAGAAACACAAGAAGCGAGTGGCACCCTTGGAGCACGTGGTGCATCCTGAAGGGCATGTCACGCAAAGGAAACGAACGAGGCGAGTGGCACCCTTGGAGCACCTGGTGCGTCCTGAAGGGCACGTCGCATTGATGTGGATGAAGGAAACAAACCTAAACAGCCCTGAGACATTAACACCTTAATAAATCCTTAAACAACTCCCTTAACCAAGTGTCGCCAGTTTAGAATTTGAGTCCTAAGTCAAAAAACTCTTCTAGGGTAAAAATTCTAGTCTAACCTTATAAAAAAAAAAAAAAAACTTATTCAAGACTATACATTAAATATTCATTACCCCTATGATTTGCAACCTCCACCTAATCCAAAGAGTTTCCTTCCTTAATTAAATACATAAAACAATCCCTTCTTTAATTGAATTCATAAAGTAATTCATTCCTTAATTGCATACACAAGGCTATTCCTCATTCCCAGTAATAAGCTTGATAATTCATCTTTTTAGTGAAGGTACTACTTTGCCCTAACATAATAATCAAGACTTAACCATCTCCTAATAAAAATGTCATTATATTCTAGCTCACAATAGCTTTGCCATTCAAATAACATTAAAATTTCATTTCCTACTAGCTAGCACTAACAATACATGTGCTAATAATAAAATT
>ML780856.1:616737-653596 GCA_009831015.1 Picea engelmannii | reverse complement strand
GAAGAGGCTTATTATCTAAAATTATCTCTTTTTCAAGGCATTGAGTACTTTTCCTGAGGTTTTTCTATGCTATATTGATGTTTGGTTCTTAACAAAGAATTGGAAGAAGGGAAGATTCCCTAACTCCCTTCTGGCTATGTGTTATGTTTCCTCTGGAATGAGAAAGTCAATTTACTGATGAAAGTAAATGTTTTGACATCATAGTGATGATGATTGCATTACTGCAAAAACAGTTGAGAACTGTCTGTATTGCATTCATGGATACCCTTGAAGATAATGCAATGAAGTGAATAAAGATATACTAGGAAATTTTGAAGAAGTTATGAATTTGGATGTTATGATACATGCATTTTAATTGATATTAAAACTAATGATGCATGTTGTGTATACAAAGGAATCAAGACTGTTGAGGAAGACGATTACCAATGATGGGCAACCTCAAGTAGAGCATTACCATGGGAAGGTTGCGGTCGAAAGATTATTGACAGGACTATAAGAATCCCCCCAAAAGCACTGTTGATGAGGTAAAAATTAGAAAGAGGGTGCTAGCAGCCAAGAACAGGTGTGAAAATATTGGGTAAGAATCCTTTCTGAAATATTTTATTGTCTAATGTTATGCACGAAATTTTAAAAGGGCAGTTGTATTCCATGGATACCCAGGTAGGGTATGATTCAAAAAGGAGAACTCGAGTGATGGAGGTGTGAACCTATGGAAGTGAAGACTAATTGTACAATGCAATAAATTTGAACCAAATGATCTCTGTTGACAAAAATAAAGGTCAAAAACCTTTACTAATAAATCATAGAAATCCATTTGATCAACTACAGATCAAGATCATGAATATCGCGAAATAAAACCCTGATTGAATCAGGTTAATCGAGAACCTGACAGAGGAGATGAATGTGAGTCGTTCATCGTGAGGAAACCGATCTAATTCGTCAGATCGATTTAAATATCCACTGGAGTTAAGAGATCAAACGTTAGTTGTTCGATAAGATCGACGGGCCACATTCATTGTGGGGATTGAATAGGCACATAAGTTAACGACAGAGTCTATTCCTGTAATTTAAACTCAATATAATTTTCTTTTGAGTTTGGGGTGTGATCGTAGATCGGACGACCCACATATATTGCAGATATAGGAAGAAGAACTAAACCGCGGGCCAGTTGGGGTTCTGCAATCCCTTGCAACCATTGGATCTGGGGCAAGACGGATCTTCACTGTCGATTTGAGAACAAGGGGTTTAGCCAGGATCATAGCAGCTAGACACATGAGTTGAAAATGTAGCACTTGAAAGGAATAAAGCTCAGGTCGTAACTCTTGATCACATGGAAAGAAAAATGGATTCCTCCGGTCCAATCAAGGAAGGTAGAGTTTAGCACTCTACATTAGACTATGGTCGTGAGGAATGGCTCTATGGGAATAAAGGTGCTCATCATTAGCACATTGCATGGAATTCATTGAGGGAATGCATGTTGCATAAGAGGGCGAACAATGGAATTTCCAGTAAGGAAGGAGGACCTTCCAATGTTTTACTTACATTATGTAAGCATGGAAGGAAAACAAATTGGGTGGCCATAAGTGTTGGCACCTTGGTTATTAATGAAGGAAGAATGATTAAAGGAATTCATGTGAAACTTTTGAGTTTCATGTGTACCGATTTGGGATCGTGATCGACCTATATGAGGAAGCATGGTCCTTCTATAAGAGTGAATGAAAATGAATAAGCGATGTGGTGAATAGGTTGGTTACATTCCAACACACCATGGCCAAGAACCTGTCATAAAGTGTGACAAACTTAAAATCAATACAAGAGTGCATTGGGTATGAATGTGGCCATGAATATTGGCACATTTGTTAAAGCCTTTAAAATGTTGAATTACGTTTTGAAAGGTTTGGTATGTTGAAATGAGGCATATGAAAGGAATGGGATTCCCTTTTCATGTTTATACAGATGTGATGAACTATTAGTATGCATGGTTTTGAATATATGAGAGACTAACAGTTTGTTTGGCTATGGAAAGAATGAATTGTAGGAAGCAAAGGGTCATGGATATGGCAGTGATGTAAGCCCATAAAGAAGACCAATTTCCTGCTGAGACAAACTGCAAGGAATGGTATTTTCCTTTTTGAGAAAGTGAATTTGATTGTTGGTATGCACAAATCTGAAATTGTTTGTGATGACATTATAAAGATATAACAAAATATATGTGCATGGGAAACTAACAATTTTTTTGGCTGATTGAAGTTGAAAGTGCAAGAAGTAAAGGGGTCTTGGATATGGCAACATTGTGATCCCATAAGGAAGACCAATTACTTATTGATTAAAACCGCTATGGGAAGAAAAGTCCCATAATTATGAATATGGTTCCTGTGCGAAACAAATATGAAAACAAAATGTGGAATTTGGAAAATTTGTTCGTGATAGATTTACAAGAAAAAATTGAATTTAAAATTGATAATGATGTCTAATGAATTTTTGTATACCTGTGATATAGGTGAGAAGGAGAGTAACCTTTTTCCCTATCTATTACGATATTGGGAGAAGGAGAGTAACCTTCGTCCCTATCTATTACTGTGTCGGGAGAAGGAGAGTAACCTTTGTCCCTAACTTTCACTGAGCCAAAAGAAAAGATTTGTCCAGAAAGGACAGACGATGAAAAAAAATGGCTACTATTGAGCCATGAGAACCCCATGGTAAGCCATGATTGCCTAGAATATATTTTGTTGAGATAACACAAGCCAGAAGGACGCCTCAACTATAAGGCTCGATAAAGTCACTGGAATTATTCTTGTGCGAGAAAACTTTGGCAAGGCAAGATGGATCACTCGAGGAACTGTATAGAAGTGAAGGGGATGCTTGAGCCTCGACCTAGAGGGTGAGTTACCGCAAGGAAGAGGAGACCATGATAGTTCTTGTAAACTACTGGGATCATGCACATGATGAGTAGTTATTCTTTTGAGAGAAAACCTTGGCAAGGAAAGATGGATCACTTGAGGGACTGTATAGTAGTGAAGGGGATTCTTGATCCTAGGACTAGAGGGTGAGTGACTGCAAGGAAGAGGATACCTTGATAGTTCTTATAAACTAATGGGATCATACACACAATGGGTATGACAAGAAAAAATAGTGAGCCTGGATAACAAGACAACCATGTGGATGCAAATACCCAAACTGCACTAATAATTATTGTGTTAAGATTAGAAAATTGTTCTTAGATTTTGTTTTTATACAATGCTATCACATGAGACTATGATTAATGCACTTGTTTCCCCATAATTACTAAAAGAAGGTGACAAAGATTAGGGGTATGAAAAAGGACCTAATTGAGAAAGAAGGATCAAGATTTCTGAAACAGCTCAATGAGAAAGGCATGACAGGTGTTTTTGAGAAAGAACACTAAGGACGGTGTTTCTTTAAGGGGGAGGGAATTGTAACACCCTCTTTCCCCCAACTTGTAATTAATCATAAAATAGGATTACCATGCTGTGGCATGGGAACGATGTAAATGTATTATTGTTTCAGCTGCCAATAATTGACTGTGGGGGTGAAGCCTTGAAAGTAATGGCTATGATATCACTAGAGGAATAATGTGAAACTATATGAGAGGGTTCATTATACCAAATAAGACCAAATTTACCTTGATGAGGATGACAAACCTCCTTCGGATCCCAAGGAGATAAATCAGTTAATGAAGAAAGGACCAGTAGCTGAATTATCAACCACCCCCATGAACAGAAGCATGGTCGAGATGTCGAATGTTAGCCTAAAGTATTAGAGAGACCTGTAGACCCGAGCTTCCTTTTGACAGAAGGAACATGATAGGTCAGGAACCTTCCAAAAACAAGGTACGTAATATAGATACACATGGACAACCAGACGAGAGCGCAAGCTCGTAAAGGAGATGCGCAGATATCTCCAGGGGATAATGAATAGAAGGCCATGAGATTGATGCTAAGTGAGCATTTGATAAACCTCATCAAGGCCATAACAGAGAAAAATATCTGAAAGTTGGAGAAAACAGAACCTTAGTAGAAGTTGAACAGAGAAAGAATCCTTGAGAACTACGAGAGTTCCTTGCTGATATCATGGCATGGCACGGGGGTGACCAGAGTGCTAAGAATGAATGTCTATGAGCCTATGGTAGGGTGGAAGGATGAAAACCCATAGTCAGTTAGTTGGCTACCACCTGTAATAGATAAGTAATCACATATCTTGTGTATTTAAGTGGTATTGTGAGTTAAAGTTGGATATCCTATGAATGTTGTAGGGATGGTTATGTTTGCTTAATGATTTATATTTTATTTCCTTCTTTTGTATCTTCCTGAATGTGAAATTAGGTAAGTAGGAAATCATATGGATAGGACATGTTTTATACTCGTAAATTCTTGCGTCCTGTGGTGGCTTAATATAGAGTCACGGAATGTATGTCCATCGACCTTGGACACAGTTTCATGAATGCATGTTGACCTTCCTAGTCATTCTGAGTCCCTTGAAGGACAGAGTCTATTATGCTCATAAGAGGTAGTGCAGATATGCATAGGTTCTCTGTGAGGCAAGTAAGAACTGAGAACCACTTAAGTTCTAGACTTGATGAATGAGCACAAGGGGTACACAAAAATTCTTCTAAGTGTTAAGTCGAGTAGAAAGAGCGTAATGCTCTTAGGTCCTTCATAATTGACGAATGAGATCCATTTGGGAGGATACAAGGTCTATCACGACTGTTAGATTTGAAGGAGTGTAAACGTTAATGCCTTGATTCCTCCAGCCTACGCAAGTTCGATGAATGCTGGTAATCATCGTGAAAGGGGACAGATTCTCTGAAATTCGAAACCTGAAGTCACGATGTGATTTGGACCATAGATCTAAGGACCTATCGGGACCCACCTTGATCATCGGATTTGTGATTTCAGAGTTTGTACGATAGGAGAATCACGTGTTGGTGTGACTAAACCCTCAAAACCTGAAGTAGCGATGAAATATGGACCGTAGATCCAAGGATGTATCGTGACCCTCCTTGACCTTCGGATTGGTGAGATCGAAGTTCACACATCAAGAGAATCGTACGTTGGTGCGACTAAAATTCTGAAACCCGAATTTGCAATGTGATATGGACCGTTGGATCAAGAAAGGTCATTGACCGTTGATCTGACATGAGAAGATTAACACAAGGACTATGTGGGAACTTGATATTCCCTAAGAACCAAGCTCATAAGAGATAAGCGCTTCTCAGAACTGCAGATGAGGTCCAATAGGCGAACTTGTTTCAAGTTCATAAGCTCTGGAGGGAAAGCGGAAGTTGAGACCCCTATATCAGGGCTCATAGGAGGTAGATCGAAGGATGAGGCCTTCAGAACATATGAAATCTTCCAAGTCAGGGAAGAAAGTGAAATATCCAGAGGAGGAGTGACAATGGTCATTGGATCAAGAATTGGAAATATCTAGGCTATTGAAATTCACGTCCAGACAATTAGAAGAGAGTACAGGAGGAGATCATATCTGGTCCATCATATATGAGTGCGAGGACCAATAACTATTGGATCTAGGAAAGGTGCACGAGGGTTAAACCCTTTGAAAGTATACAGGAGAATGGAATTTTCCAAGTCCCAAAGTTCTGAAATCATCGGAACCATCCATCGTCAGGGATGACAGATGGAAGCATATCCGAGAGTTTGAGAACTCGAACATTGGAAGAACTGGGGGACAGTAATATAAAATTCACAAAGGGCGAGGTGTGAGGTGACTCTAAGAAATTGGATTCAGAGGACGTGTGGCAGAGATCCACGTACTTCGGAGGAAGAACCTGCAGAGAAGTCAAGAGGTGAATACCTAAGGAGATGGGAGCCGCAACAATCCTAGCCATCCATCGAGATAGGACACGTGGAGGGAGATCATCATTTCACTGACTCCCAAATCAAGAAAGTCAAAGGAAGAATCATGAGAACTCGTGAGATTCAAACTTGTGAGTTGATATGGACCATAGGATCACAGAACACCATGGACCATTGATCTGACTCTATTAGAAGATTGGGGATTAGAAGAGTCAGGGTGGACTCACATCCAAATACCTGAGACCCGAATTCGCAATTTGATCGCAACCATCGATCGAAGGGAGAGTGTGTATCGTATATTGTGTCTTGGAGGGAGTTCTCATATCGAAATTCAGAGAGGAGAATTCAACTACCCTCGAGATACGTGAAATACGAAGTCCCAAAGTGCTTGGTAGTTGGGCCCCAAGTTATTGAGCAACGTTTCAATTGAAGGAGCCTAGAGGGAGGAGCTAGCGCCTAGAGGATTCTAAGATCAAGAAATCAGAAATCAAGAGTATTGCTTTTGGCCCATAGAAAAACAAACGAGGTCTAAGGTCGAGAAGCGCCTTTTGGATAGGTGCGTAGTCACAGTCGGTGGTCACGTGGAGGAATCTTGCACCTTCTTCCAGTTCGCATGGATGAAGTATCACAAAGACCCGTGGATCGATTTCTTAGAGATTCCAATAGGGAACCGAAGAGATGATTCAACTCGGGAATTTTGAAGGTCTATTAACCAATATTAGACACCATGGATGGAGTATTCGACTAATTGAGGAAAAATAAATTTTGTTTATTTATGCCCAGTCGTTGGTGTGTCACCAACTTCATAATTACAATCAATGCGATTCGCATCGGCATTACTCTTCTTCCAATCTTGTGCGTCTTTAATCCTTTGTCTTGTAGTTTTCATTTGTTTTTCCATTTCTTGGATCGCTTCTGGTCCTACCAGAACCCTATCCTCAAGTCGATCCTAGCTCAACGAAGTCTGACATGGTCACCTGTAAAGGAACTGAAATGGCGCCATCTTAATGGTACTTTTATAGTTGTTGTTGTACGCAAAATCTATCAGCAGCAAGAACTCTTCCCAACCCTTATTTTGGTCCATCATGTACATATGAAACATATCTTCCAAAGTTTAGTTTGTTCTTTCTATATGTCATTCTATCTCAAGGTGATATGTTGTACTAAAGTTCATTTTTGTCCCCAAGGCCCCTTGAAAATTGGTCCAAAAATGTCCTCTAAACACCGATCCTCTATCCGATATGATTCTTTTTGGCACACCATGTAATATCACAATCTCCCTGATAAAAACTCTAACTATATATGGAACTTGATACTTCATACGCATAGGGATAAAATGTGCATTCTTCATTAGTGTGTCAACTACTACAAAAATTGAGTTGTGCCTCCTTGTCGTCAGCAGAAATCCAACAATGACGTCCATCGAAATGACCTCCCATTTTGATTTTGAAATAACATGTGGTTGTAGTAATACTGTTGGATGTCTATGTTCATAATTCACTTGCTGAAATTGTAGACACCTTGCCATGTAGCTAACTATGTCTGCCTTCATTCATTTCCAGAAGAATAGGGGCTTAAGGATTGCCCTCATATTTGTGACTCCTAGTTGAGCCATGTACATTGCTCTATGAGCTTCGCTTAAGACTAAACTTATCAATTCATCGTTAGGAAGTATGTAAATCTAGTTATTATACCTAATCAATCTGTCATTATCCAATGCATATCCTTCAAAATTTGGTACCAACATGGTGTCTTGTATGATATTTTACTTAACCTCTTTATACCAATCATCCTCGAGCTGTGTAGCTAGAATATTTTCTTGAAGATTAGTCTAAAGAGGTATCATTGAGAATACGCATGGTCTTTGAATCAATGCATATTCCACTCTGTTCACTGTTCCTTTTATATAAAAAATCTTAAAATCGTATTCGCTAAGCAATTATGACCAACACCTTTGTCACACATTAAAGTCACTTTGCATAAAAATGTGATGAAATCCATAGTGATTTGTCTTTAGTTTGAACTTTCATCCAATCAGTTAGTGTCTCCACACTCTCAAGGAATACACAATGGCCAATAACTCTAAATCATGTGTTGTGTAGTTATGCTCATGCTTTCTTAATTTTTTTGAGGTATAAGTGATCACTCGACCACCTTGCGTCAAGACTCAGCCTAAGCCTTCCTTGGATGCGTCTGTGCATACCAATAATTCCTTGTCCATTTTGGAGAATTTTAGTGTCGACACTATCGATAACAGCCCCTTGATCCTTTGAAATGCTTCCTCTCACTTCTCAGTCCATACAAACTTCTTATTTTTCTTCAGCAATTCCGTGATCGGACTTGCTATTTTCGAAAAACCTTCGACAAGCCATCGGTAATATCCTCCTAGGCCCATAAAGCTATGTACATCCAGTATGTTTTTCAGTGTAGGACATTCCATAATAGCCTCTATATTTTTTGGATCCACAATGATTCCTTCACCAGATATAACATGCCCTAAGTAATGAATCCTCAATTGATAAAAAGAGCATTTCGACAGTTTCCTGTATAATTTGTTTTCTCGTAAACACTGTAGTACCAAGCACAAATGTTCATCATGTTATTTTGTTATGCGAAATATATCAATATGTCATCAATGAATACTTGAAAAAACTTTTCCAAGTATTCGCGAAACATCCCATTCATCAAGCTCATGAATACCCTCGGGTCATTTGTTAGTACAAACAGTAAAATGGTAAAATCGTAATGTTCGAACCTTGTCTTGAATGAGGTCTTAGGAATATATTCCTCTTTAATTCGTAATTGGTGATAGCCTTATCTCAATTATATATTTGAAAACACAATCATGCCTTTCATTTGGTCAAACAAATCGTCTATTCTTAGCAACGGATATTGGTTCTTGATTGTTGCCTTTTTCAATTGATGGTAGTCAATACAGAGTCTCCACAACCCATCCTTCTTTCTTATGAAAATAATCAGCGCACCCTAAGGTGACACACTTGGGCATATAAGTCCCAGGTCCAACAAATCCTTTAGTTTCATTTTTAACTCATGTAACTCAGGCATTGATATTCGATAAGGCACTATTTCCATCGGTTCAATTCTAGGTTTCAATTCGATTGTAAATTCCAATTCTCTTTCGGGAGACAAACCTGGTAACTCTTTTGGAAACACTTCAACAAACTCGTGTACTACCAGAAGGTTTTCATATACTTATGCCTCACATTTTTCATTTAGTGCTAAGATTGAATATAGTTTTCATCCCTTGCACATACTCTTCTGCAATTGTATGGAAGAAATGAACCTGAAAGAAACTCCCTGGTTTCTTCCTGCGATCACCCTCCTCTATCCCTCATCATCAGTAAAACTCAACCATTTTGTATTATAGTTGATTATCACATCATGTGATTCCAACCAGTCCATACCAATAACTACGTCATCAGATCCTAAGATCATGACAAATAGGTTGGAATTTCTTACAAAATCTCCCAAATTAATGCAAGAGTTAGTAACCCTTCCTCCAACCTTTTTCTTGGCACCCAAAGCCATTTCTGCATACCTAAACTCGTCCTTCTCGACTGCCTTTACCTTAATTATTTTCATCATTGCACTATAAATAAATATCTCGGTAGCGCTTGGATCTATCAAAATACTAAAAGTTTGGTTTACAATGGTACCTGACGTCTCGAGCACAGTGGACTGGTGCTCAGCCTAGCGATTATTCACCGCAACATGGATCATGTGGGCCTTTCCCAAATCTTTAATTGTAGTGTGTCATGTTGATCCGACCTCTCTAGCCCTCTCAACCAGGCAATATTGCTGGTAATGTGGCTCTCCATATGTCCAACATCCTGTCTTCAGTCCAATACTCCTGGTCATCGAAGTAGAAGTTGTTGGCCTAATAGCCTAAAACCCTGGTTTGTTCTACTAAACATGCCTAAATTGTTTTTGTTGTGGGCGACATTGTTGTTGATGTTGTGGTCCTCTGTAACAAGTCCTCTGTTGAGGCGTCAGTCATTGTGTCATCGCGAATGTGGATCCTCTTGACGTGTCTCTATACCTTGATGAATGTCTAGCTGGTGTTTGATGTTGCTGCACACCAAATGTTTCATTTCTCATCGATCTCGTAGGAGTCCTACCCTGAACCCCATTGGTCATCTCTTCCTCATATATGAGGGCCTTCTGGACTGCATTGTGCAATTTCTAAGGCATTAGGATCCTCACCTTCACACAAATGTTGACGTTAAATCCCATTGATGCTTGAATCCATTAGGACATAAACGAAAACCTCATGAGGATGCAAATCCTCCTGCGTTTTTATAGAGGTGGTACTCCTCTATCCGAGATTTATAAACTGCGGGAATTTTAAAGAAGTCTGTCAAAGGAAATTAAAATACATATAACAGAAAACGAAAAATATTTTTGTTTATCTTCTAAAAAAGAGTTCCTCAGAATGGACCAGGAATCACACACACATTCATATATTTAAATCAAATAAACATAATTCCTCACATCCATCATAGTAGGGATAATTATTTATGATCATATAAAAAATAAAATAAAATGATCCACGTGCATAAGAAAACTTTGATAGAGTGATACATGGGTATCTCAAATGAAGATAACAATAGATCAACTTCAAATACTTTATATTCATAAAATCTGAGTTACGAAATACAGTCGAGATTGTTCCCAAAATAGTTCTCTTGGAATTCCTAAAAAATATGTAGTTCAATAATATTCTATGAAATTAAAATGTTTTTGTCATAATGACTAGGATTGGGGCTCCCACAGACCATAAAGAAAATATGTATAAGAATGAAGATTGTAGAAAGAATAAATTGGGCGACGGAAGACAACAAGACCTGGTAAGAAGAAAAAGGAAAATATCAGTCTTCGGTTAAACCTTTCTATTTAAAGAGGTGGAGTAATTGGATGAAGAGATTGATAAAGATGAAAATATGTGATCAATATGAACTTACTATGATGGTATGTCTCCATTGTGACTTTATCGCTGATGTCATTTTATGGGTCTCCTTGGCGGTTACAGGAACCATTTCAACCATCGTTTTCCCTTCATTATTGAGCTTGTGGATAGAATTTTTGAACCACTCCTCGATGTAGCTCCTCATTGGCGCCACGTTGATTTCATGTCGGATTTTTATATTGAAGAGTTCACCTTCCAAGTCCCTTAGATCAATAGAAATGTTCCGCAATGCATCTTAAATATCTTGGTTTTTAATCAAATAATCAACTAGCCAATTTTCCACATCATCTTCACCATATTCAAGAATGCCATAGAATTTTTCAAATTACAACCATTTAAAGATATCAACTTGTTCATCAAATGATTTCTTGGTTCAGAACAACGAGTTGAGTATCAATTTCGGGTCTTGAACCTCATTGGTGTTGCCAACTAGATCTATCTCAGCGAGCTTATTGAATAATTCCTCTCTTTTAGTTATGGCATGGCTGTATGCTTGAACAATACCATTCAGGTTTTTTACCTTTTCCTTCCATCATGCGTTCGGTTATTTTATTCAGTTCGAAGAAGGGATATACTCCTCTCTTCTTCTCAATTATGTCATATTAGTATTTTTAACACCAAATGGTACAAACACATAGATATATAAACCTTCCTCATTTTTCAAATCTTCTTGCATATATTCTTGAAAAGTGTGTGCTCGTGTTCCAAAAGAGAACATGCTCTTTGACATATCCCAAGCCTTTGTTATTAATTCCATTATTTTCTTGATATTAGTTTCCACATAGCCTCAGGCTAATGTGAGAACCCTTTCTGATCCTTTTAACTTTTCTGTAGGTGTGGTAGGCCCGATCATTGCTAAAGGACTAGAAAGAATTGGAAAGGGAATTAAATCTTCCTCCAATTCTTTGATTCATTCCTTTAACCTAACATTCTCCGCTTCAAGGCCTCTAATTGAATTGTATAGAGCATCTCTAGTTGCTTAGTGTATTTGGGAAATTTGGGAAGGCCGAATGTTCTGTAGGTTAATATTTGAACGATATTTCCCCTTCTTATTCTTTACATATCTTTTCTCAATAATCAAATTTTTGGATTCGCTGTAAAAAAAAATTCTCTAAAATGCAAAAGACTCTTTTTCATCGAAGGTCCCAGTCCCAATTATTTCCAGCTAAGGTTTCTAGTGAGAAGTGTTATCTAGTTGGTCTTTGTTGGGTAACACTTTATCGATGTCAATTTCAAGTTCCATATCCTTGAGGGAGAGGTCGTGGATATCAATTTCTCCTAGAGGTCCCTCCTCTTCTTGCACAATGTTTTTTCTTTTCTTCCTCAAGGGATGTTTATAATAATTTTCAATTTTGTTGGAAGAAGGGTTCTTATCTCCTTCTCCACCTGAAGAACTGTGGCTGAATTTCTTAATTGGGTAGGTCATTGGACTGATGCTCTAAGATGTTGCATTCATTGGCATGATAGTCAGGGATTCAACACTTTTCTAATCCGAACCTTTTCCTTTCTGCTTGTACGACTCGTTGGTGTTGCGTTTTGTCTCCAAGTCGCTAGTGTCATGAGTTGGAGTGCCTGAAGCATTGTCTCTGTCTTCATTCAGAATAGTGTTAATGAAAGAATTGCTTAAACCAACAACCAATAGATGTTTTAAAAAAATACCACTAGGGTCAAACCCTTTTACGTTTTCAACATATTTTAAATTCAGGTTGTGGAAGTGGCCCACAAATTCATTGATCTTGTTCATATTTCTGAATATGAAATTCCTGACTTTCCAAGGCATAGGTATGAATTTATTTTTTCTCTTTTCATGGAAACAATGCAACCAGTATGTGTAATTCCTTGTTATCTCAACAACAAACATTTTTTCAGATATGTGGCACGGAAGGAAAGAAGGATTTCTTTCAATCGAAAAATCCTTATAATGTTATAATTTTCCATTTGTTCTAGTGTCCCCTTCCTATATAGGAACTTACTCGCCTGTTCAGACATGCGGGGAGCATGCTTTCCAAACAACAATTCCTTAAAAACTGAGACAAAATCATTAAAGACTTCATAAAAATGTTGGGAGGCCTTGTGCCTCCACAATGTTTGATATCAGAAGGTTACTCAGTCGAATTCATAGTTTACCTTATTGCACACAGATAATCTCGAGAACTAACATCAATGCGTTATCGTGAAAACCAAATAAGATGACATAAATAATTTTTTCTCCTTCTTGTATTTCACCATTTGGGAAGATATTGCAATGGAAATCAACATACCCCAATCGAATATGGAGTGTTCCTTGGCCATAAAATAAAGAATGTAAAGAATCATATAGGAGATGTTGGTCGTGGTTTCCTTTCCTGTTATCCTCGTAAAAATCCATGCAATTTCCCGTAATGAATTTCTAAATGATCCAACCTACAATCTTGTGAATCCCTCGAGGATGGTATTGGTTTCTCTAGGAATTCAGGTAAGAGGTCCAATCCATTGTCATGATTTTTTAAGAACTCCCTGCAATCTTCACCTTTGAAAGTGAGCGTTGGCTCGGGAAGCCTCAACATCTTCCGTAAAAACTGAGGTGAAATAAAGACATGGGAATGGTCCTGCAACTAGATGATCCGTTGGTTTGGAATGTATCTCTGAGCACACCAGGTGACCAAATCATTACAATCGAAAACTTCTGGGACACACCCTACGTATGCAATTCCAAACGTCCAAGTTATTTCCTTCTGGGTAGAAGGGGATGAATAATAGGAATATGGCCTGGACCACTCAAAAATTGGATCCTCATGCCCAAAAATATTCAGTGTATGTCCACATAATTGTTGTCGATTTGCTGTCATAAGTCGATGAGAGCGTTCCCTTGCTCCAAATTATGTTAGGAATGAACGTTGGAGGGATATTTTATAATCCTCCATAAATCTTGTTTTAGTGCGCTTTAATAGGAGATCTCGTCAATCCTTTCTCTTATTAATGACCATACTTTCAAACCTGTATGGTAAGTTATTAGCATTAAAATCATAGTAAATGGGCATTGGTAAGGGGGCAAGGGTGGTAGGGACAGACGCGGGGAATACATGACTTGATATTTTTTGTGAACCAGGGAACCTGCGAACCTGAGAGCCTGCGATGATATGAGGCGTGAAATTGGCTAAGTGTGGGAAGATGCAACAATCAGATGGATTCATGTAGGAAGAATGACACTTAGGCAGTTTGGGGAGTCTGAGGATTGAAATGTAGATAGCGAAATTGTTTGGTGCAATGTGTCTATCACAGAACACAGGAACATGGAAACTCAATCCCATCATCTTGGGAACCCGCGATCATAGAATTGACTAAGTATGGAACAATAGGGTGGTCAATCGAAATCTTGATGTGAAGTTGTAGATGGAATGAGAAATTGTAAGTCCACCAACCCAGGAACCCGTGGTCTAAAATGTGACTAAGTGTTATATCTAGAAAGGGATAGTAAGAGGGAAAAAAAGAAAAGGGAAAAATGAGTAAGTGTAGAAGGGGGAAACGAAAGGGAGAATAGAAAAGGGGAGGGAATTTTTTGGAAGCGGGAAATAACCTCAAGAAAAGGCTCCAATTATGAGACGATGACCCCCTGTGGGTTGTCAAGAATCCAAAACTTCTCATGACTAGGTGCTTTCGCCCATTGGGTTATGGAGTCAGATTAGGAATATACAAATTAGAAATAAAATTATGTACACTGAGAATGGAAAGTGCTAGGAGAAGAAACATTTCAGATGTTTCCCATTGATAAGAAACATTAAACTTTTTTATTTCATGTCTTGGAGAATATATGAGTTGAAGCCCAATATATTTTCGACGACATAGGGTCCAATATAGAGTTCTTCGAAATTCGTGTGAATGGATGTATTTTCCTTGGATTTGTTCCAAAGAAGTACCAATTCTCCTTTCTGAAAGTTCTTCGTAGTTTTGCTTTGATCAAAATATTTTTTGACAATCTGTTGCCTTTGAGAAGTCGGGCTCAGGTCTTTTCTTCATTCCTGCTCCAACTTTAGCAATTGATTGATCCTTTTATGGGTAGGGGAAGTGTCTTCCATATCTTGATTACTAACCATGAAGATCAATGCATTAAGCTCAAGGTTAATTGGCATTTTTGCCTCTTTTTCATAGACCAATAGATACAAAGTCATCTTGGTACTATATTTTGGGGTTTTCTTGCTTACCCATAATGCTTTTGTCAGCTTTAGGTGCCAATTTATCTAGTTTCCATCAACAATTTTCCTCAATATCTTCACAAGTGTTTTGTTCATGGATTCAGCAAGGCCATTTCCTTATGGATAATAATTCAAAGATTTACCCATAATGATCCCATATTGTCCACAAAACTCCGTGAATTTTGACCAAATGAAGATCGAACCATTTTCCATGATAAATTTATCATGGACATTAAACCTTGACAAAATGTTGTCTTTGAGGAATTCAATCAATTCTTCAACGTTGACCTTCTTTAGCACCACCGCTTCTAGCCATTTATTGAAATAATCGATAGTTGTTAGAATGTACATGTCCCCTTTTCTATATTTCAGATTAATGGGCCCAATGACATCAAGTCCCCATTGGGAAAATGGTTGTTCTAACACAATAGGTTGCAGAGGCATCACAAATTTCTTCATTTTTCCTTATAACTGTTGGAATGGAAAACATCTCCTTATTGCGGTGTCCGAGTCGCTGAATATTGATGACCAATATAATCTTGCTCTGATTATTTTGTGAGCAGTTGCAGTGGGTAAAAAGTGTCCACCGCATATTCCCTCATGGAAGTTTTTGATCAGTGTTGGAGCTTGATTCTCATCGATGCATCTTAGCAGTATGCCATCACAATTTCTTCTGAAAAGTATATCAAMAATCAATGCATATTGGTTTTCCTTCATTGTGAGTRTCCTTCGCTCCTTGGAATTCATTGTAACAAATAATTTCTCAGATCTTAAATAGAATATGATATMTTTGTACCATTGTGAATCAACTAATGGTTCCTCGACTGAGATTTCAATCATCCAATAGAATKAGTCCCCATTCKCCATAAGCTTTCATAATCCTTGTCCTTTTATTTCCTTCAACGGTTTGATCTCAATATCATACTCTTGAATTTTTGCTAACCAGTTGGCCCATTTTCTTCCCTCAACTGTTGATTTAGGAGCATCTTGACGGGGGATGAGGGGATGTAGGCAATAACGTGAGAGTTTAGTATATAAGTTTGAAAGTGTGCCACAACTTTTACGAGAGCCAAAGCATGTGTTTTGAGTTTTGAATAACTCAACTCATAGTCGTGTATATTTTTTCTCATAAAAATTATGGGGAGCTCTTCTTCGTTGTTATTTTTCTGAGTGAGAACGGACACGAAAAATTCCTCTGTATAAAATGAATAGATAATAAAATCCTTCTAAAAATATGGACTAATGAGAACAAGAGAAGTGGTGATGGCCTCCTTGATCTTTTTGAATTCTTCCTAATCATCTTTTGTCCACTCGAACCTCTACTCTTTTTTCAACAACAAATTGATGGGTTTTACGATGCTTGTGTAATCATGAACAAATCTTTGAACAAAATTATTCTTCCCGAAGAATGAATGGAATCCCTTCTTGGATGTCGGGGGGGGTGAGTTCATTAATAACTTAAAATATTTCCGGTTCAATGTAAATCCCTTCCTTGAATAGAATGTGGCCCAACAACTTTCCTTGAGTCACAACAAACAAGCTTTTCTTTGGGTTGAGAGAGACGTTGTATAATCTACATCTTTCAAAGACTTTTCTTAAATGATGGATGTGGTCATCCCTTTTACTTGAATGCACTGTAAAGTCATCTTGTTAGTATTCCATTAAATTTCATATTAGTTCGTTGAATGCATGATCCATGGCTCTTTGCAGCGTAGCTCCAACATTCTTCAAACCGAAGGGAATTCTAGCATATGCATATGTTTCTGATGGTGTGATAAATGTTTTTTTTTTCTCTATATTCCTAGCCACTAAAACTTGATTATATCCATAGAAATCATCCAACATATACATGCATGCCGATCTCGTAGCTTGTTGCAGTAGAAACTCCATGTCGGGAAGCGAAAAACTATCTTTTATGCTCGCATTGTTAATATCTCTTAAGTCGAAGCTCATTCGGATTTCCCTAGTATTCTTCCTGAAAATCACTGGATTCGAAATCCATTATGAATGTCTAATGGGATAGATTATCCATGCTTTCTTCAACTTTTCCAACTCATTTTTTACCAGAGGATTCGGCTTGGGATTTATCATTCTTATTTTTTGTTTCACTGGTTTTTCTTCTTCCCTCAAAGGAATGATATGTTGGAATATCATTTTTTCATAAGCCTTTAAGTCATCATAGGTCCAAGAAAACACATCAATATATTCCTTGAATAAGGAAAAATATTGATCAACTTCTTTGAGGGTTCAATTGACTCCCAAATTGACATATTTTTGGGACTCGTCTATTCCAATGTTGACTTTTCTTGTCTCTTGCGCCTTTTGAATTGAAAATTCTTCAAAACGATTCTTGGCATGATTGTATTTTGTGAACAAAGATTCATATTGTATGAAGTATTTGGGGACGACAATATCTTTATCATCTTCTTCATCATCATCATTTAATACAAAATTCTCCAATTGTTCATCATTGTCAAACACTTACAAGTACTCAATATTATCGGGCACAGATGGCCTAAAGGCCCTTTCCACCTAGAAGGATGTTTTTCTTAGGATCTCATCTGGATTTTATAATGAAGCCTCCAAATATAGAGAATCGGCCTTATGGTTCTTATCCCTTGGAATGAAATCAATATTGAAAGAGATGAAATATTCCATCAGTTCATTAACTCTTTTGAAATACAGTTTAAGTCTTTCCTTTTTTATTTTGTATTTTTGTGTAACCTGGTTTATGACCATCTCTGAATCTCCAATCACAATGAGATATTCTATTTTCATTCCTTGTGCGAGGATCATCCCATGGATTAAATCTTTGTATTCTGTGTCATTATTCATGCATGGAAACTCCAGTCTTACAGCGTGAGGATGCACTGTCTTATCTGGGATTATGAGAAAAATCCCAACTGCATTCCCTGATTTAGAGCATGCTCCATTGAATGAGATTCTCTAGTAGCCTTCAAATACACACTCTCAGACCTCCAAGTGTTGAACTCGTTCTAGTTTTTCAATCTGCTCCATGTCCAAGATAACATAGTTTTTTATTCCGGCGTCTATGTAGTCTTCCATTAATTCATTATCCTTCTTATTGAAGGAGAAATGTTTTCTGGGCTCTCGAGGTACTTTAATGATTTCTCTCTCCTTTCCTAGTATCATCATACAACTATCATCATTCATTATATATCCACTAATCACAGAGCTCCAATATCTTCTCAGCACAACCTCGTATGTTGGAGGTAGGTCTACCACAATAATATTAAAAAATGTGATGATATGGGGAGTTGTTGTAATCCATGCATTAAAATCCTTGATTTCTTTGTATGCCAAAAATTTTCTCGAATTGATGGCATATATACTCTCACCAGTTTCATAATATTTAGTGCAACTCATTCCCAATGCTTCCATGACCACGAGTGGCATTATATTATTTTTCACACCAGTATCAACTAAATAGTTATGTAATGGAACATCATGGTTTTCAATTAAGATGTAAAAGGGTAGAATTTTACCTCTCAGCTTAGAAGTCGATGGGATTTGGTTCAGTTTTGGAGGGGTAACAACAACTTCTGCTATTTTCTATGGATCATCCAACAACTTCAAGATATTTTTCCTATGTTGGGGAATATTCACCACTTTCATAAAAGGAAAGGTTATCCTCAACTTACTTAAGTCCTCCACAACATTGTACATCATTTGAGTTGATCTTGTCACTACAGGGTCCCTGGTGGTTCCAACTATCACCTTATCATTCAACACTTTTTCATTGGATTTTTCCTTTTCTTTTTCTTTTTGTTTTTCTTTGTCAGATTCTCCTTTATTGTTTGGTCTATTTAAAATCTTATTTTCTGGGAGACGTTTTCTTGCGAGTTAGGACCATTTTCTCCCTCTCCATATGTGTACATGGACGCCTTTCATCCCTCCATATGTACTGTCTCAGAGCATTCATCAGGTAAGTAATAACCTTCCTTCTTGGTCAATTTCTCGTCACATACATCATCCAAAACAACTGCATTTGGAGTGGGTTGTATGGTAATCCTTGGTCTTAGTGGGTCTTCAATATTCTCAAATATGACTCTGTTTTCAGGGGGAGGGTTCTTCCTTTGTTAGGGAATTGACATTATTGGGTTTGGAATGTAATTATATCCCCTTCTCAGCTTGGTTATTTCAATCTGCATCTATTTTATGGTTTTATTCATCTGTGCGATATCAATTATTTTCTTTATTTCTTGTGTTACCGCATGGTCAACTTTTACGTTAGGTATGGTTCCCTTAAAAAATCCTCCTCCTGCCATTTGATTATGAGTTGCTCGAGTTTTAAACTCTTTGTTTCTTCTCTATATGGAAGCTCCTTTATTAACAATATTTAATCCCCCCATATTTATTTGTACTCTACCCAATATAATGTCAGGGTCGGTGTCTGTTTCAATCATAATTTCTTCCATCTCAGTAGCCTCAGTCATTGCTTCCTCTAGGGTATCTATATGGGATGTTCTGATGGAACATTTCACTTTTGGGGCCATTTCATTCTTATAACAACTGAGAATGATTAGGTCATTTGGTCTTTTGTCTTCTGGGATTCTACTCAAAGTCTTATTGAACTTGAGATTAAAATCTTGTATCCTTTCGTTCTTCCTTAACCCAATCTGGGTGAAGTCTGTGACGAGGGTATGGCGGGCAATTTGGGGGGAAAACATATTTAGGAACATAACTTCGAGGTCATTAAAAAAGTGAATGGATCTACTGGGAAATGTTGTATACCATTCATAATCTCTTTCTGATAAAGTTTTCAAAAATAACCTCACCGTGACATCATCATGTTCAACTCGGTGGAAGTAAAAAATGTCAAGAAATAAATGCAAATGCCTCATTTCATCAATTGTCCCATATCCAGAAAATTCCTTCAAGGTGACCTTAGGGAGAAGTGGGAGATCATTTTTTTCACCCATGATATTAAGAGGGGAATCTCTCACCCTCCTTCTATTTCCAAACCCTAGGATTCCTTGGTTTCTTGCAGCATCTCTTTCGCCTCCTTCTCTCTCCCCGTGATGTTCAATTCGGGGATGTTCGTCTCTTTCTACAACTTTTTAGGAGGTTTTAGAATCATACTTTTTACTTCTAGGGATAGAGAGTTTTTTAATTTCACTTCGGGTGATGGGTCCCTTGTACTCATCCAGCTTCAATGTTGATCTTTTTCTTGTGCCTCTCTATCCAATCTTTGATTTCTTCAATCTTTTCATTCTTCTCTCCTTTGTCTTCGAAGAATTTCTCTTTATTCTTCTTGAACTAACTTTGAGGACCCTTCTAACTCTTCTCGATTTTGGTTTGTTTATATTACTAGATTATACAATTGGCGCAAAATGCTTTGTTGATTATTCTATCCAAATTCTAAATGGGGTTGGTTACCCTATGGTAAAGTCATATATTTATTTCCAAA
Organism: Picea engelmannii; assembly: GCA_009831015.1. Taxonomy (NCBI): domain Eukaryota; kingdom Viridiplantae; phylum Streptophyta; class Pinopsida; order Pinales; family Pinaceae; genus Picea; species Picea engelmannii. The sequence goes on along the minus strand of ML780856.1, from coordinate 633,172 downwards.
CGTTAGGCCAGGTTCCAAATTTTCAGTTCATGTCCCCAGTATGGTCGCCAAAAATGTTGACGCTTGAATCTGTTAGGACCCAAATGACAAAATCACGAGGATGCAAATCCTCCTGTGTTTTTATAGAGGTGGTACTCCTCTATACGAGAGTTATAAAATGTGGGAATTTTAAAGAAGTTTGTGAAAGGAAAGTAAAATAGATATAACAGAAAACAAAAAATAATTTTATTTTTCTTATAAAAGAGAGTTCCTAAGAATGGACCAGGAAACACACACATATTCATACATTTAAAGAAAATAAACATAATTCCTCACATCCATCATAGTAGGTCTAAGGATTTATGATCACATAAAAAATAAAATAAAAGGATCTGCATGCATACGAGAAATTTGACAAAGTGATACATGGGTAGCTCATATGAAGATAATGATAGGTCAACCTCAAATACTTTATATTTAGAAAAACTGGGTTACAAAGTCTAGTCGAGATTGTTCCCAAAATAGTTCTATTGGAATTTCTAAAACATATATAGTTCAATACATATTCTCTGAAAATAAAGTGAGTTTGTCATAATGACTGGGATTGGGGCTCTCATGGACCATAAATAAAATATGTATAAGAATGAATTTCGTAGAAAGGTGAAAGTGGGTGGCGGAAGACAACAAGACCTGGTAAGAAGAAAAAGGAAAATATCAGTCTTCAATTAAACCTTTCTATTTAACGAGGTGGAGTAACTAGATGAACATCTTGATAAAGATGGAAATATGTGTTCAGTATGAACTTACTATGATGGTATCTCCCCTTTTTCACTTGCTCACTGATGTCCTTTTATGGTTCTCCTCAGAGGTTATAGGAACCATCTCAACCGTCCTTTTCCCTTCATTGGTGATCTTGTTGACATCCTTTTTGAACCACTCCTTGATGTAGCTCCTCATTGGCGCCAAATTGATTTCATGCCAGATTTTTATATTGAAGAGTTCACCTTCCAAGTCCCTTAGATCAATAGAAATGTTCCGCAATGCTTCTTCAATATCTTGGTTTTTAATTGAATAATCAACTAGACAGGTTTCCATGTCATCTTCACCATATTCAATAATGGCACATAATCTTTCAAATGACAACCCTTTAAATATGTCAACTTGTTCATCAAATGCTTTCTTAGTTAAGAACAACGAGTTGAGTGTCAATTTTAGGTCTTGGACCTCATTGGTGCTTCTAGAAATATCTATCTCAACTAGCTTCTTGAATAATTCCTCTCTTCTAGTTATGGTTTGGCTGCATGCTTGAACAATACCATTCAGGTTTTTTGCCTTTTCCTTCCAGCATGCGTTCAATTGTTTTATTCAATTTGTAGAAGGAAGATCCTCCTCTATTCTTCTCAATTCTCTCATATTAGTAACTTTAACACCAAATGGTACAACCACATCGAGATAGAAACCTTCCTCATTTTTCAAATCTACTTCCATATATTCTTGAAAAGCGTCTGATCTTGTTCCAAAAGAGACCATGCTCTTTGACATCTCCCAAGCCTCTGTTATTAATTCCATTATTTTCTTGATATTCTTTTCAACATAGCCTCAGGTTGATGTGAGAAGGATTGCCGATCCTTTTAACTTCTCCATGGGTGGTGTAGGCCCCATCATTGCTAAAGGAGTAGAAAGCATTATAAGGGGCATTAAATCTTCCTCCACTTCTTTGGTTCTCTACTTTAACTTGACATTCCCCGCTTCAAGGCATCTAATAGAATTTTCTAGATAATCTCTAGTTGCTCGGTGTATCTACAAAATTTGGGAAGGCTGCATGTTTCGTAGGTTAATCTCTAAATTATATTTCCCCTTATTGTCCGTTACACCTCTTTTCTCAATAATCAAATTTTTGGATTTGTTGTCAAAAACAACGATCTGAAATGTAAAAGACTCTTATTCATCGAAGGTCTTGGTCCCAATTATTTACATCTGAGTGTTCTAATGAGAAGTGTTATCTAGTTGGTTTTCGTTGGGGAACACTTTCTCCATGTCAATTTCGAGTTCCATATCATTGAGGGAGAGGTCATGGATATCACCTTCTCCTCGAGGTCCCTCCTCTTCTTGCACAATGTTTTTTTCTTTTCTTCCTCAAGGGAAGTTTATGATAATTTTCAATTTTTTTTGAAAGAGGGTTTTTATCTCCTCCTTCACTTGAAGAATTGTGGGTGACTTTGTTACTTGGGTAGGAAGTTGGAGTGCTTCTCCGAGATATTGTATTTTTGGCGTGATATTCGTGGATTGGGCACTTTTCTAACCCAAACCTTTTCCTCTCTGGTTGTATGACTCATTGGTGTTGAGTATTTTCACCTGAAGAATTGTGGGTGACTTTCTTACTTGGGTAGGTCGTTGGATCGTTGCTCCAATATGTTGTTTTGTTTGGCATGAAAGTCGGGGATTGGACACTTTTCTCACCCAGACCTTTTCCTCTCTGCTTGTATGATTCATTAGTGTTGAGTATTGTCTCCAGGTTGTCGTTGTCACGAGTGGGAGTTCCTGAGGCATTGTCTCTGTCTTCATTCATAATAGTGTTAATGAAAGAATTGTTGAAACCAACAACCAATAGATGTTCTACAAAATTACCACTAGGGTCGAGCCCTTTTACTTTTTCAACATATTTTAAATTGAGGCTGTGGAAGTGGCCCGTGAATTCATCAATCTTGTTCATATTTCTGAATATGAAATCCCCTACTTTCCAAGGTAGAGGTATGAATTGATTTTTTCTATTTTCATGGAAAAAATGAAACCAATATGTGTACTTCCTTGTTATCTCAGCAACAAACATTTTGTCAGATATGTGGTACGGAAGAAAAGAAAGATTTTCTTTGGATCCAAAAATCCTTATAACGTTATAATTTTCCATTTGTTCTAGTGTCCCCTTCCTATCCAGGAACTTACTCGCCTCGTCAGACATCTAAGGAGAATTCTTTCCAAACAACAATTCATTAAAAACTGAAACAAAATCATTAAAGAATTCATAAAATTGATGGGAGGCCTTGTGCCTCCATAATTTTTTATACCATAAGGTTACTGGGTCGAATTCACAGCTTACTTTCTTGCACACTGATAATCTCGGTAACTGACAACAATGTGCTATTGTGAAAACTGAATAAGATGACATAAATATTTTTTTATCCTTCTTGTATTACACCAATTGGGAAGAGATTTCAATGGAAACCAACTTACCCAATCAAAGATGGCCTCTTCCTTGACCGTAAAATAAAGAATGTAAAGAATCATCTAGGAGATGTTGGTTGTGGTTTCATGTCCTGTTATCCTCATAAAAGGCCATGCAATTTCTCAGAAGGGATTTTTAAATGAGTGAACCTCCAATATTGTGATGTCCTTGAGGAAGACCATAGGTTTCTATAGGAATTAAGGTAAGAGGTCTAGTCCATTGTCATTCTTTCTTAATAAATCATTGCAATCATCACCTTTGATTGTCAACGTTGGATTGAGAAGCCTCAACATCTTACTGAAAACCTAAAGTGATAGAGAGAGAGGAGAATGGTCTCGAAATGGGATGATCCTCTAGCTTGGAATGTATCTCTAAGTGCACCAGGTGGCCAACTCCTTACAATAAAAAACTTATGGGACACACCTTGCACGTGCAATTCCAGATGCCCAAACTATTTACTTCTGGGTAGAAGGGGATGAATAATATGAATATGCCATGGACCATTGAAAACTCTAATCCTCACACCCAAAAATATTTAGTGTATCTCCATAGAACTATTGTCGAGTTGCTTACATAAGTCAACAAGAACATTACCTTGCTCCAAATTATTTTAGGAATAAGCGTTGGAGGGAGATGTTATAATCCTCCGTAAGTATTGTTTTAATGTGCTTTAATAGGAGAACTCCTCAAGAATTTCTCTTATTAATGACCATCCTTTCGAACATGTATGGTAAGTTATTAGCATTAAAATCATAGTAAATGTGCATTGGGAAGGGAACAAGGGTGGCGAAAACAAACAGGTGAAATGTGTGACTTGAGATTTTTTATGAACCCTGGAACCCGTGAACCCGAGAGACCGCAATGATATGAGGCACAAAATTGGCTAAGTGTGGGATAACGCAGAGGTCAGATGGATTCATGTAGGTGGAATGAAACTCAGGAAGTTTAGTGAGTCCGCGGATCTAAATATAGATTGTGGAACTCTTTGGTGCAATGTGTCTATCACGGAACACAGAAACATGGAAACTTGATCCCTTCAACCCGGGAACCAACGATATTAGAATCAACTAATTATGGAACAATACGGTGTTTGGTCGGACTCGTGATGTGAAGTTGTAGATGGAGGTGAGAAATTATAATTCCACCAACCTGAGAACGCACGATCTAAAATGCGACTAAGTGTTAGAACTAGAAATGGACAGTAAGAGGGAAAAAAATAAAAGGGAAAAATGGGTAAGTGTCAAAGTTGGAAAATAAAGGGAGAAAAGAAATTGGGAGAATAGAAAAGGGGAGGTAACTTTTCGGAAGCAGGAAATGTTCTAAGCAAGGTTGAACACAAACTTGTTTACCTTAAGATTCTCGGTGTTCATATGTGGATCATACCTAAGCATGTCCATGAATCCATATTCATACTCAAGCACCGTACGACCACCCTTTCATAACGCGTTGAACTCATTGACCTAGCACTCGATGAATTCCTATGATAAATACCTCTCCTTGAACCATTCCTCGAATAGTTCCCATGAAACGTCCTCAATGGACATGTTTAGTTGTGGTAGGAGCATATTCCACCATAGAAGAGTTCTCCCCTTCAGATGAAAGACCGCCATGCGATCCTTCATGTTGGAGGTGTAGTTTTGAAGTGCAAAGAAAATCTCCATCTTCTCCAACCAAGACTCGGTGGCTGAATCATCCATGACACCCATGAAATCGGGAAACTTAACCTTCTCAATTTCTCTGTTGATGCCAACACTGCTAGTTGGAGTGTGTTGTGGACCCTCATTGGGCATAGGCTCCCTAGCCCCATCTCTATCTAGTCGGTTAATCAAGGCCTCCAACATCCTATGAAAGGACCTTGTCAACCCAACCACATCCCCCACAACAATATGCTCCTGTCCAATTACTTGATCTTCTCCTTGGGGGTTACACTCCTATGGTGTGGATTCTACTAGAGGCATCATACATCCTCCCCTAGTAGCACATTGTCTACCTCCATGGCGTCCTCTAACCATGATTACCTGTAGGGATACAATTAAATTTAATTAATGATAAGTTATTAATCAATTTTTTAATACAATGGAATGTGTAATGATCCAAAGTCACGAGGTTGAATCGACTCTGATACCATAAGTAACTTCCCCTCCATTATGACTATCAATAGAAAGTAATTTTTTTTTTCCTTAGGAAATTTAAAACATCATGACATAATTATCAACTTCACATAATCAACACGACAACATAATTAAAATCAATGCAATAGACACATCATCGAAATCAATAATGACACAAGACAATGCATTACCATAAATGATAACGACACTTGATCAACACATAATCATAAATGATAGCGATGTAATTCAACACGGCAATATCAAATGAAGAAGATATAGATAAAGTTCAACCATATTGCTAAATAATAAAGAAATACCATCCCAACCTACCCTGCAAGGTTAGGACCTCCATGACACATAAGCAATGCTCAAGCCTAAGATTCATCCAAATGATTTTGACCACTTAAGGTCTCAAGGATGGCGATTGTTCTGAGGAGCAAGGAGGTGTCTAAATCCCACTATTAATCAATTAGAAGGTCAACTAGCTCAATCAATCCATCTTATTTATCAGTTATTTAGGTGCGATAAATATTTCTATTAAAAACATACATCAATTAATTGACGCAATAGCTATCTATGTAGAATTCCAACTACAATAACCTTTATCATTTTATTTGACAAAATTAGCCATATATGAAGCATTCCAACTATAATAACATGTATCATTTTATTTGATGCAAATATCCATCTATGTTAACAATGAAGGAATTACCTATGGATAATTTTTTATCAACCAGAGAAGACTTACCATGTACACAAGACAATTTCTACACCACACCCCTTGATTTTTACTTTAGTAAATTAATTCCTTTACCATTCTAAAAGGGTCGAGAGTTAGGAGCTAACCAGAAAAAAATAACCTTTCATAAGGCAACTTAGTCCTCAACTAGGCCATAATACACACAAGTAAATACAAGGGTGAGGGTAAGTTCCTTACCATCATCAAGGAGATCATAAGCACCAGTGAAAATATTAGTGATAACTTGAGTCATTATTCTCTGAAGTGCACTTTAGATCCTAGATTCCTTTATGGGAATTTAAGAGTACTAAAACTTATTGTGTAAAAAGATAGATATTCCAAGGCCAGAGATCTTTTGAATTTATAAGGAACCTTATATAGTTCAAAACTTATTAAGAAAGACATACCATTCAATGCCATATTTATTATATTATTTTTAGGACTGACCAAAGTCACAAGATTAGGAGTTAAGGCTTCCTGGAATATCCATTAAGGAATTAAGAAGTTCTACACACAAGATCGAAAATCAAGATAATTCACATAATGTCTTCCTTATCCATGTACACAGATTTTTAAGAAGTTTGAGTCTTAATTAAGTCACAAAATGAGAGTTCAATGTTGGCTAAAAAAATTCATCTAAGAAATTAAGGAACCACCCAATCAATGAAATAAAGAACCGAGGTCAATTACATTTCATAGAAGGGATATAGGAAGATCCAACCTTTAATCCATAAACAAGACTTCAATGCTATCTGCAATCTGAATAAGGAAAAGGAAAAACTAAATTCCTAAAGGAATAAAAAAAAGAGGTATTGAAAACTAAATTATGTAACCAATTTTAAGGAACCAAAGAAGTTCAATCTTCAATGAGTATGGCATAAGGGTTTCAATGCTACTATACACGATCATGGTGAAGGTATCGGTTTTATTCAAATCCAAATAAGTGATAAATCATAAGTAAGGCTACCTACAATCCATTCCATAGAAGTAAGGAATATTAAATGTCCTCTCCATGCATTCAGGATCCAATACTAAGTACAAGTCCATCAAGATAAAATCGAGATTCATCCCAATAAAATTTGGTTGAGATAACATAGTTAGAGATTATGGTAAAAAGAAAAGAATTGATCTAAATGCTACAGTCACAGGGAAACACATGTGTACAAGGCACCAAGGGAGAACCCTCTACCTAGAATCTCCTCTTAACACAACTGAATTATTAAAACAAACAAGGGAGAAAAGTTGAGAAGGGAGAGAATTACGTGCAAGCATAAATATGGAATATTTTTCCTTTCAATATAATTCGCTCAGCCCTTTCCTTATTCATTCACGAGAACCGGTTATGTTGCATGTTAATCTAGGTTGGAATCTATCTGAGAATTAAATAATAGCGAGCCAAAGTGTTGGGCTCGTGTTTTGGTTGTTTTGTGATGATCATTGAATCCTTTTTGCACTAGTATTATATGCATTAATAACCATTTTAAAGAAGTTTTCAAAGGATTTTGTATCAATTCATCGTGGATCTAAAATAGATATGTGAAATTGATGTTTTTCAATGGTTTTGAGTTAAATTCGATTTGAATTAAATATTATGAGAATCAATGCGCGATCTATGTGTCACAAGGCGAATTCACAATGCTATTTTCCATTCGGTAGCTCGTTCGACACTTCATCTTGCATCCGATCTGGTACTTCATCCGTCACTACATCTGTCATGTGATCCAACACTGGGAGCGTAAGCGGGTTGGTGGTTGTTGCATTGGTGGCCTATGCTAGAAGAATTGATGACCTGGGTTTTGTTCCCCCTTGTAGCCTCCAACTATTGATCTATTGACATCTCAGATTAAGCATTTATTCTAATCATTGAGTGGATCATTCAGTTTCTATAAGTCAAAGGTTGTTAGAGCGCATTTAATGGAATTTACCATTTTTAGAGGAGGTCGACCGTTCCAGTGGCCGACCTCTCAAATTGTAATCATTATAAATACAACCAATAGTGTCCAGACCAGAAGTAAAGAATTGTTAGAATGTGTTTCATTGTATAACTCAGACATTTCTGCAAACTCGTGTTAAGACTGTGTTTTTAATGTAATGACAACCATGTTGATTAAGCTTACGATTTGCTATTGAGGAGTAGCCATGACTTGTTGGGGGGCCCACCAGTGGTCCGGGTGAATAATTAGATATATAGATTGCGTATTTTAGCTGTGTAGTTATAATTTACATCATTTCTCTATTTTATGTATCGTGTCATTGTAAATGTTGTACTTGTTGTTCATCATTCAATTGGTTAATTTCCCTTTTGCAGGTTGCTTGTAGGAGATAGTTGTTAATTACGCTGTGTCTTTTATTTTAGTGAATGGATTGTAAGCTACTAACATAGATGGTGTGTTAAAAGTCAAATTGATTTCTGCAGTTTGAAACATAGTAGTCTTTAAAACAAAGTACTAGTTTAATACAAAGTTTCTTTTACAAGTTTCTATGGATTAATAGTGTTGTGTTTTGTTAATTGATTTAATTCTTATTTTAGTTATACTTTCATGAATCTAATTTGTTTATCAATCTTTTTTTAGCATGATATAATAGAAGTATAATTTGGATTACATTTTATAATCATTTTTGGTTGAAATATGAGTTTTTAATAATAGGATTAGTTTAGTTTAATTTATGAAATTTTTCGTTCTAGATTTGAATTGCAATTTTAATTAGAATTTTGAATTTGAATTAAGTTTTAAATCATAAGTTTATAGCCTTGTGAATTTACTTGAGTTATCATAAGAGTGCATTTGAATTAAGTATGATAGTGTTTTTTCCTATCATTGATGATTGATCCATGAACTTGAGAAATCACATGGATTTTTAGGATAGTTAATGTTTCTTATATGATGCTAAGCTTTCGTTAGATTATGTGATTCATACTTTTCATTTCTCCATATAAGTTAATATTGAATTAATTCCTCTTGAATTATCACTAATCGTCAGATGCCATCGTGATGTTATTAGGCATTGGATACATCATCATCATCATCTTTGTGTTTCCTGTTATTGCAAATTAAGAGTAGTTTTTGATTAATTTTTTAATACTGTCATGATGCTTTTGATTAAGTAGGTTAAGATTTCCCTTTGTAGATTAGAAATGATTACAAGTTTTGTTTTAAGAATAGAGTTTACTTATTGAAAACTTTTGATAAGTTTACTTGCTGAATAGTTTTGATGAGTTTACTTGCTGAATACGCTTTGATAGGTTAGTTGTTTGAGTGCTTATTTGCTTAAACATAAAAGATCAAGTAATTTACTTGTTGTTGCTCATTATATTGAATAGGTTCACTTTCTCAAAGTAGGGTTTCATTTTCTTCTTTAGAAATAATCCATCGATCCATTGTTTAAAGTTGCTTAGGGTAAATAGTTCAAAGTTATTTCATAGGGTTTGCTAATTAATAGTCTTTTCTTAAATAGATTAATCCTTAGATAGACCATCCCCTTAGATAGAAAAAACTTCCTCTATATTTTATTCCTTGGCACATATAGTGCTACAACTCTAAGTTTACTTACCCCAGTTGACAATTTAATTGAGGTATTTAGTGCATATAGAACACCCATCATTTTTGGCATCGTTGTCGGGGAGTTGTCTTAAGGTAGGAAGTAATTAGGAAATAGATCATTTCTGAGCCTTAGCATTATTTTGGTGGTAGGGGAACTTTAATATAAGAGGTAAGAAACCGCACATATGTTATAGAAGTTTCATCCAAACACAATGGCAGTTTTTATTTTTATTTGTTTTCATGAACAAACCTAGGGTCTCAAAGGGAAGATACATTAAAACTAAACCAATCTTTTCAACAAAGGTTCCTTCTGACCTTTTTGGGGGAAGGAGCACTCCACTCATAAACTCCACAGATCGATACCAAAAAGTAGGGGTTATATCAACCCAAAGAGCTAAAGCAGTCTCTAAAGAGACCAAAACAGGGAGCACCATAGAATGAAAAATTGAAGCATCAATAATAGTGGGATAGGAGGCAAGACCACTCAAGCCTTCCATAGAAACAACCAACAAAAACTTTGTTTTCTTACCACCATTAGGATATCCAACTTTGTAGACATAATAGACCCTGAACAAGTGAATACTTTGTTTGGCAGTTCAACCAACATAATTGTTTCCCAAGTTGAAGAAGAAACTTTGGTACCAATATTCTCAACCGACTCGAGTAGAGTTCCAGACATCCAAGTAGTAGGAAGACCTTCCCATCAGAGGGATACCTTTATTAGAAAAGAACCTTGAGATACTTTGTTATCTTCAAGGATTAAACCATCTACGTACTCTCTTTTTGGAAATCAAACCAGTATGGATGATCAAGAGGATCACAACAATGTAAGACACGAGGAGGTGGAAGAATTTGGAAACCAAACCGAAACCACCTTCGGGTTTCCAATTTTGGACACCACACAGAATGTCAATATGAAAAACATTCCCCTCTCGAAACTACCCACCTTTTATGGTAAAAGCAATGAAGACTTGGATACCTTCCTATTTGAGTTCAACATCTTGTGTAGGAGCTACAATTACTTACAAGATGCCCATAAACTAAAACTCTTTTCTTCCACCCTCAAGGACTTTTCACTAAGATGGTTCATGGGGTTGGGAGAGTCCAATATTAGGTCTTGGGAATCCATGAAATGTGTATTTCTTAAGAAATACCAAGACTAGTGCAAGTCCAAGGATTCTCGTAATGATATTTTCAAAATCCAACAGTTAGAGGATGCAAATCTCGAGGATTATATGGAACAATTTGCTTATATCTCACAGAAACCAAAGTACCATGACCTTCCATATGATGCAGTCATGACTCTTTTCCTTAAGGGGATTTTAGAGGAATACCTAGAGATACTTAACCTGATGGCATCAGGTGACATCTCCCATAAACCATTTACCAAAATCTGTGAAATGTGTAAGAATTACTCTAGTAGTAGAGATAAATCAGGGAAGAATGTTCAGGATCCTTATAGTAGAGACTTAAAACCAATGAGTTTAGGTGGTATCACAAGAGTAGAGATAGAGAACCTTTTAGAGAACTTCAAAACAAATATATTAAGCACAATAGTTTCCCAGTTGGACACCCTGAGGATTAAAAAGAAATAGGAGGAAAATGCAACAATGAGCATGTTTTTCCCAATATGTAGGAGGAATAATTCCTCAAGGGAATGCCCAATAGATAACATTTCAATTTGTGGCTTCTGCACGGAGGACCACTCAACTGAGAAATGTCCATCATTGCCTGATTTTTTAGGAATCTATATAAGTGGGGATCCTAGGGAGTCCTCTTATGCACCTAGGAGGCCGTGGAAGCCTAGGAATCAATCTATGTACCTAGATCAATAACCTCAAGTTCCACCCTATTATCAACAACCATAACAGTGGAACTCACTGAGTTGGCATAACTGGTCTACATAGTACCACCATACTTGTCTTCAAGGATGAATAGGAGGGAATAACCAAGGAAACCCTCAAGCTCAACCTATCCCTATTCCCAACCATCCTTACCCTCAGTTTCCACCGAACATCCTACAAATTCTCTCAGGTTTTGTTCCACCACCTTTACCTCCTATTCCACAAAAAATGCAACAATACTAGAATGAAAGCTCCCTAAGACCGACATTATTATCATCAAAACCAATGGCCAATCCAAATAATAAACCCACTCAACCTATTCACAATGTTGAGATGAAAGCCTTCTCGACATATGTTATTTCTCATGTTCCATTGCAGGAGGTTGAACTAAGGTCGGGAAAAGTTCTAGACAGGCAGAGGCCTTCAGTAGTCATCCAGGAAGAAGAAGAAAAATAGGAAACCCCCAAACAACCCACATATGACACTAGATGTGAATATTTTATCGTTCCTAAGGAAAAATAACCCAAGCTTCCCCAAAATGAACCTTCACAAATTACGAAGGCCCCTCCTTATCCAAAAATATTAGTGATCAAGAAACCTACCACCCGACCGGAATTTGACATCTTGAATGAATTGAAGAATATTTGTGTCAAAATTCCCTTTCTTCAAGCCATTAAGAATATTACAATCTACAATAAAGTGGTTAAAGAATTGTGTATTAAGAAGCCAGGAAGGAAAAAGAAGGATCCTCAAATAGTACATTTGATAGGAGAACTTTCTGAGTACATATCAGAGAAGCCTAAGGTTGTAAAATATGGGAACCTAGGGAACCCCATGGTGACCAGAACTATTAATGAGGTTTCCATTGGAAACACTCTCATAGAACTATGGGAAACCATCAATGTTATGAATGTTACTAACTCGGAGGAATTACAATTAAAACTTGTTCTTAGACCTACACCAACTATTTTGGAATTAGCAGATAAGAAAAGGGGTATACCTGAAGCAATCATGGATGATATCATAGTTACTTTAGCCTCATGGGAGTACCCAGTAGAATGTTTGGTCATCCACTCCAAGGATCCTACCAAAGGGCATCCAGTTATTTTGGGAAGACCTTGGTTGGCTACAACCAATGCATTTATTGGTTGTAGAGAGGGAGAAATGGCCATCTCAAATGGACTCTCTATCAAGAAGCTCACCATATATCCACCAACTCAACCTATAATGGAGAATCTATGGTGGATTGAATGTCCATACAAGAATGAGGACTAGGAAGAGCTCATGTTGCCAAGTGATCACTCCTAGGCACTTCAGGAGAACACAACAAAAAATGTGCTAAACCAGTCTATTTTTGCTATCACGTGTGTTGATTTTCGACAAACTTTTCCCCAATTTTAGTACATGTTTGGGGAATAATTTTAGGAACAATTGGACCCGTCAATTTTTTCTTCGACATATTTTATATTTGAGATAGATGAGTCTACCACATCTTATACCATGCCCTATGAGATTAGTCTAGGGAAGTTTTTACATATAAACTCTGGACTAGATGCAGACCAACAAAAGAAGTTAGTAAGTATCCTTAAATAACAATAGGGGAATTCACCTGGGAATACATTGACATGAAGGGTATACACCCTGACACATGAATTCATCACATATATACCTAGGGAGAGGTAACACCTTTTAGAAAACCTCAAAGAAGGATGAACCCAACACTCAAGGATATAGTAAAAGAGGAGATCCAAAAGTTATTAAATGTTGGATTTATTCATCCCATCCCTGACAGTAAATGGGTATCTGCACTTTTAGTGGTTGCAAAGAAAGTAACTGAGAAATAGAGAATTTGTGTTGACTTTCGAGAGCTTAACAAGGCCACTCTGAAGGAGTATTTTCCTCTCCCTTTCATTGACCAAGTCTTGGATACCCTATTAGGAAATAAATATTTATCCTTTCTAGATGGATATAGCGGGTACAATCAAATTCTCATAGAACTCAAGGATCGAGACAAGACTACCTTTACTTGTCCTTGGGGCACCTATGCCTATAGGGTCTTACCATTTGGATTGTGTAATGCTCCTTCCACATTTCAAGGAGAAGTACTAGGGATATTTGATGATCTTATTCATGATTGTGTGGAGGTATACATGGATGAATTCACAGTATATGGAAATACTTACCAGGAAGACTTAGATAATTTAGAAAAAGTCCTTATCAGATGCTAGTAAATGAACCTGTCTTTAAGCCATTAAAAATGTAAAATGTTTTTGATCAAAGGAGTGGTTCTAGGACATCATGCTTCATCTAAAGGGATTAAAGTTGATTCTTCTAAGATTGAGGTCATCGTCAAACATCAATCCCCCAAGACTCAAAAAGAGGTGAGAATCTTTCTTGGACATGCCAGATATTACCGGTGATTTATTGAAAATTTCACAAAGATTGTTGCACCCATGTTTAGATTTTTAATAAAAGATGTTGATTTTGCTTAGAATGAGCAGTGTCAAGCTGCCTTTGAAAATTGGAAAGATAAATTTTCTGTGGCACCAATTATTAGGGGGCCCGATTGGGCTCTCCCATGTCATATATCCATAGATGCCTCTGACACTGAAATAGGACGAGTATTAGGGAATAAAGAAGACCAACAGTCCTATGCCATTTATTTTGTGAGCAAGAACTTGTCCCCTGCTAATTTAAACTATACATTTACCGAAAAGGAATTCTTGGAAGTAGTTGATGCTATCAATAATTTTTTCCACTACATCATAGGTTACGAAGTATTTTTACATACATATCACTATGCCATTATGTTTCTCATGAATAAACCCATTACTATTGGTTGAGTGACTAGGTGGCTTATGTTATTGCAAGAGTTCAATATCATCATTCTTGATTGACCTGGAAAGGAGAATTTGGTAGTTGATTTTGTTTCACGCATAAAAAATAAGCATGATGATATTCGCGTTGATGATATTTTCCCATATGATAACCTCTTTGCTCTCTTTGTAAATATCCCATGGTTTACAGATATGGAAAACTATTTGGCTACTAGGAAGTTACCATATCATTTTTCACCTCATGAAAAGCATAGAATTATTACACAAAGTGCCAATTACTCTTGGGTTGGCCATGACCTTTTTCATATTGGTCTAGACTTGATTATTCATATATGTGTCCGAGAAGATGAGATACAATAAATTCTACGAAGTTGTCATGATGGACCATGTGGTGGCAATTTTTCTGAAAGACGTACAACATATAAGGTGTTACATTCAGGTTACTATTGGCCTAGCATTTTCAAGGATTCTGCCAAGTATGTGAGGGAGTTGTGATAGTTGTCAAAGGATAAGAAGACCCACGTCAGCTGATGAAATTCCCTTGCATACCCCAAGTTATGATAGAACCTTTTGATGAATGGGCCCTTGACTTTGTAGGACCAATTTCACCCATGTCTTGTAAAAAGAATTGTATTTTGGTTTGTACAGATTATGTCACCCAGTGGGTAGAGGCAAAAGCCCTATTCAGGGATACCATTTTTTTTTTGTTGAATTCATTTATGAAGACATATTTACCCACTTTGGTATTCCTTGTGAAATTGTTATAGACCAAGGAACTCAATTCACTTGTAGGATTATGAGAGAATTAATAGAGAAAAATGGGATCAAACACTGCAAGTCTTCTCCATATCACCCACAAGATAATGGTCAGGTAGAGTCCACAAAAAAAGTTTTGGAAACTATATTAACAAATACCATTGAATTGCATCATTGGGATTGGGATAATAGGCTTTCAGAGGCTTTGTGGGAATATCAGACCACCTGGAGAAACACCATTGGGCATACCCCTTATGAGCTAGTGTATGGGAAACAAGTACTTCTACCAATAGAATTTCAAGTAAGGACCTTTTGTATTGCCACAGAATTGGGATTAAACTTAGATGAGGCTCAGAAACAATGAGACCTACAATTAAATGAGTTGGATTATATCAAGAAAAGTGTTATCCAATGAAGAAAAATAGTCCAAAACCAGAGGAGCAAGTGGCATGACAATTTTATTAAGAAGAAACACTTCCAACCTGGTGATTGGGCTTTGTTGTTTGACTCTCCATTTAAAAATTTCAAATGAAAACTTACCACTTGGTGGTTGGGTCCTTACGAGGTAGTCAACGTGTATGACAATGGGGCTGTGAAAATGAAAAAAATTGATGATGGACAAGTCTACTTTGTAGTAAATGGACAATGACTCAAACTTTATCACAGACCCATTTCCAAAGAATATTTTCTACAGGTCATCTCAACTGACAAGGCATTTCCCTTAGTAGATGGGTAAGTTCCCCCTTGTTCTTGAATGTTTTTCTGAATTTTCAACTATACATATGTAAATAATTTTGAAGTTTGTTGATACACAATTCTAGATATTTTTGTAGGTATTTATTTCACTAGGGGTAGGCAATTTCAAGGAGACATAAAGGGAAGTATTTTCCTTCGAAATATTACTATATTTTAACCTTGTTTTCTACTAAGCATCAATTGAATAATGACTTGTTGTAATTAGCCACATTTTTGCAAAGATTTCCATCTTCTTTTTTCTCAAAGCATCATTAATGGCAGTTGCTCGAAAAAAAAATCCTCCACCACTAGAGGATATAACAAAGTGATACCTTGATCATCAAAATTAGAGGTCACTCGTACAGTTTCCCCAAGAAATTTAAGTAAGTGAGTAAAGTATATTTATTAAAGAGTAACAAGGAGGTATTATTAGCGGTTATACATGGAAACATTAAAAAAAAGGAAGAAAGTGAGTTGAGCATAAAGATACCATCATGTTCTTTCCCAATGGTACCACCCACTACGCACTAAAAATTATTGATTATATCATATCTTTATATAGGCTATGTCCTCTTAAGTACCCCTTACATCTAGACAATCCCTAAGGAATATATAAAGGATAATCATCATCTAACATAAATACCATCCCAATCTAAAAAAAGAGAAGAA
>ML780856.1:604015-615130 GCA_009831015.1 Picea engelmannii | reverse complement strand
TTCTTTGTCTCCAAGGATTCAATTTCCTCAGCCACGAAGCTTCCAAGCATTGGAGATCACTAGTTTAAACACCACCAATTTCCATGACCAAGTTACAATAGAGTCTTCAAGTCTGAGTTTCAAATGATTTTGAAGCTAAGGGATACTCCAAAGAGTGGATTAAAGATGAGCTAATTAACCCCCTAATTTTCATCACCAGAATTATTACTTGTGAAGGTAGATACTATGTTTTTAAAGCTTCCCATTTTTTATTATTAACTCATTCTCAATTCAATAAGCCATTGAATTTCCCTTTTTACTTCTTGAAAAGTATTGAGAAGATGTCTTCCCAAGTGTCGAAGAATGTAATCAATCCTCATAATAACCTATTACACCACGACCTCATCAAATTGCTTGTTATAGCCGAGTTGGAAAATTAGGGGAAGACATGGGATGAATTCATTTATCAATTTTCGAACCCCCATCTCACAATCAAGACTAGAAATAAATCACTTGGGTTAGGAACTATTACTCCATCCAAACCCCATTCTCTAAATATTCCAAACTCTCCTACTCAAACTATCTCTCTATCAGAACAAAAGACTAAGAAACTTGTTGATACCCCTGCAGCCTCATCGGGCAAGAAGACTAAAAATCCTATTGATAATTCTCCAATGCCCACAACATCTATTGATCCTACACCCAAAAAGTTACAAGAGGAAATTCAACAATATTTCCCTATAGTCCCTACAAATAAAAGAGGAGCTAGTCAATTCAAAGGAGGATATTTTTGAAAAAGTGCCTGAAATACAAGAGGAAAGCCTTATGAAAAAACCCCAAGCAATTCAGACTCTATCCAAGTGTCTTCTGATCTCGAAATCCCTCATAAAAGACTTAGGGAAGTTTATGAAGAAGAGTTGGAGCCTGATAGAGAAATAAAATATGAACCCATTCCCCCTCATAATCCCCTTGTTACTCCTACCTCACAGATACCTACACCACATCCCAAAGCTGATAGACTCTCTACATCCTTCAAGGGATCCATGCCCTCCTCTGAGATATTTGATCATACTCCAGTCCTTGAAAAATTACAAAAGGAAAATGTTCAGCTGCTGCAACAGTTGGAAGAGAGGAAGACCATGGATAGGTATCTCCATCGTGACAATGCAATCTTACAGGAAAAAGTGAATTCCGTCCAACGATTGGTTGATCAAATGACCAACAATAATCGTAGCCTCTGTGCACAATTGAAACATCACAAGAGGTCCAAGACAAAGTATTCAGGACAAGAAGCTTCTAAAGCTAATCCATCCCCTCCTAAGAAAGTCTAGTCATGTTGGGCAATCCATTTTTGTTTGCAGTGGGACGTACAAATCCTTAGTTGTGGGGGTAATGTTGGGCTAATGTTTTGGTTTTTTATGATGATGATTGAATCCTTTTTTCACCGGTATTATATGCATTAATAACCATTTTGAAGATGTTTTCAAAGGATTTTGTATCAATTCATGATGGATCTACAATAGGTATGTGCAATTGATGTTTTTCAATGGTTTTGAGTTAAATTAGATTTGAATTAATGATTATGAGGATCTAATGCAGGATCTTTGTGTCATGGGGTGAATTCACAATGCAATTGTCCATTTGGTAGCTCATTCAACACTTCATCCAACACCCTATCCGGTACATCATCTGACACATGATCCAACACTGGGTGTGTAGGCGAGTTGGTGGTTGTTGCACTGGTGGCCTATGTTGGGAAAATAAAAAACCTAGGTTTTGTTCCCCCTCGTGGCCTCCAACTATTGAGCTCTTGACATCTTGGATTAAGAATTTATTCTAATGATTGAGTGTCTTGTTCAGTTTCTAGAAGCTAAGGTTGCTAGAGCACATTTAATGGAATTTACCATTTTTAGAGGAGGTCGACCCTTCCAGTGGTCGACCTCTTGAATTGTAATCATTATAAATACCACCAGTAGTGGCCAAACTAGAATTAAAGAATTGTTAGAATGTTTTTTGTTTCATAACTTAGACATTTGTGAAAACTCATGTTAAGACTGCTTTTTTAATTTAATGACATAACTATGTTGATTAATCTTGCGATTTTTATTTGAGGAGTAACCATGAACTACTAGGGCGTCCACCAGTGGTCTGGGTGAATACTTAGATAAATAGATTGTGTATTTTTCATATGTGGTTATAATTTACTTCATTTCTCTGTTTTTTGTATCGTGCGATTGTAAATGTTGTATTTGTTGTTCATCATTTAATTGGTTAATTTCCCTATTGCAGGTTGCTTGTAGGAAATAGTTGTTAATTATGATGTGCCTTTGATTCTAGAGAATGGATTGTAGGATACTAACATATATGGTGTGTTAAAAGTCAAATTTATTTCTTCAGGTTGAAATAGAGTAGTCTTTAAAACATAGTAGTAGTTTAATATCGAATTTCTTTTACAAGTTTCGATGGATTAATAGTTGTGAGTTTTGTTAATTGATTTAATTCCCAGTTTAGTTATACTTTCATGAATCTAATTCATTTATCAATATTGTTTTATCATGATAGAATAGAAGTAGAATTTGTATTACGTTTTCATAAGCATTTTGGTTTGAAATATGAGTTTTTAATAATAGGATTAGTTTAGTTTAATTTATGAAATTTTTGTTCTAGATTTTAAATGAAATTTTAATTAGAAGTTTGAATTTGAATTAATTTTTTAATCATAATTTTATAGCCTTGTGAATTTACTTGATTTAGCATAAGAGTTCATTTGAATTAATTATAATAGTGTTTTTCTTATCATTGATGATTGATGCATGAAATTGAGAAATCACATGGATTTTTAGGATAGTTAATGTCTCTTCTATGATGGCTAAGATTTTGTTAGATTACTTGATTCATACTTTTCATTTGTCCATAGAAATTAATATTGAATTAATTCCTATTGAATTATCACTAATCATCATATGCCATCGTGATGTTATTTGGCACCGGAGACATCATCATCATCATCTTTGAGTTCCCTGTTATTGCAAATTAAGAGTAGTTTTTGATTAATTTTTTAATACTGTCATGATGCTTTTGATTAAGTAGATTAAGATTTCCCTTTGTAGATTATATATGATTATGAGTTTTGTTTTAAGAATAGAGTCTACCTGTTGAATATTTTTGATAAGTTTACTTGTTGAATAGTTTTGATGAGTTTACTTGTTGAATAAGTTTTGATAGGTTAGTTGCTTGAGTTTTTATTTTCTTAAAGATAAAATATCAAAGTAATTTACTTGTTGTTTCTCATTAGATCGAATAGGTTCACTTTCTCAAAGTGGGGTTTGATTTTATTCTTTAAGAATAATCCATCGATCCATTGTTTAAATTTGATTAGGGTAAATAGTTCAAACTTCTTTCATAGGGTTTTCTAATTAATAGTCTTTTCTTAAATAGCTTAATCCTTATATAAACCATCACCTTAGATAGACAATACTTCCTCTATCTTTTCTACCTTGGCATATAAAGTTATACAACTCTAAGTTTACTTACCCCGGGTTGACAATCTAATTGAGGGATTTAGTGCATATAGAAAACCCATCACATAGTGAAATAAGAGTATGTTCAAGTTTTTGTGAAGTGCGAAGTTGTGTCAGTCACCCTTGATCTTCTCTTTCTGAAGAATCGATCTTGAAACAAAGATGTGATGTAACATATATCTAAGCATAAACTATGTTAAAGGATTTAGTTGTTATAGATCTATTTTTAACAAGTATTTTGGGGACGGAAAAAGGGCCACCTTGAAAACTTAGAGGCATTTGGAGTGCTGGAGAGATCGATTCAATTCATAACGACTGGAAGTCAACTAAGATGATCCTATATCAAAGGACTCATGTATGATTGACAAGGTATAGGCGTTGATTGTATAGAGGGACATAAGCTATTATACAAAAATGACAGAGATAGTCGTAAGGGAGAAATTGAATGATATTTTTCAATTTTAAAGAAATAGACATTTTCTTAAGGGAGTCCCCAAGTGGAATGTAAGAATGTTGTAAGGAAGATACGAGGAAGGAATCTGAAATGAGTTTCTACGAGACTACTATAGAGATTCCTAGAACCAAAACTTGGAACCTCAAGCACGTGTACATGGATCCTTAGCAAATGTGCAAATTCATAATCACTTAAGTTACAAATTTAAGAAATATTGTAGGTGAAGTTTGGCACTCCCATCCCTACAACTAGATCAATTTTCTAGGCAATTCTATACTTTAACAGTGGTAGAAGGTCATGATCATTAGAACAAGATGATTAAAATAAAAATCCAGAGGGTAGCAACACACCTCCAATACTTGGTTACATGATAGAAATATCAATTTCAACTCAACACTAAAATTATGAAGGATTCATGACAAATTGACATCCAATTTTCACTTGCATTTCCTGGCAAATTCTAAAAAATTATTCACAATTAATATTATCTCAATTATAAGCCTCAAGAAGAATAGTGTAACTAATGACGTTGAAATCAAAGATGTTTTTCCGTGGTGATGCTCCTTCTTATCTCCCGCTTTATAATCATTGAGACATCATCGATACCTCCCAACCAACACTAGGGGTATACTTCTTCCCCCTTAGTCCCCCGAGCCGCAAAGGGGCCACACTCACAAACAAATAGAAATATTATAGCTCCTTTCCTACCTTGCAAGGTGGAACCACCATGCTCTCTCAATATGGGTATCCCAACTCTCACAAGTAAAACCAGTCATACATTTTGCAGCATAACCTTACCCATAAATCGTGTGTTCCCTTTTTCCTCTCAGTGTAATGGCCCCTGCATTACGACTAGGAAAGTGAAGATTATTTTTTTCTTTTTTAAGAAAAGGTAAATTAATATCAACAATATAAATTATAGCAACGCAAAATCAATGAAATCATAAGTAAAAGCATTATGATCTACTCAACATTGAAATCAATAACGATGCATTCAATGCATCAACAAAAAGCATAGCGACACATAAACATAAATAGTGTCGCCACTTATCACATCACCATCAACTTGAAAAATTTTATAAACAATGATCAAACAGATAATGAATATTAAAATGACTATCCACCCAACCTACCCTGCAAGGTTAGGACCTCCAGGACACATAAGCAACACTCAATCCCAGGATCCAATTGATTTGGAGCATTTAAAGTCTCAGGGCTGGAAACTATTCTAAGGAACAAGGAGGTGTCTACATCCCACTAACAATCAAGTTCACATCAACTAGATCAATAATTCAATCCTAATCATCAATTAATCATTGTGCAAGGGTAATCATCATCTTTATTAATCATATATCAACATTTAAATAAGGGAACCCATAATATCAATTTCTAACGATCATTGATCAACATTAAAAAATTCTTGTGCACAAGAGTAAACAACTCTAGAACAATCACATGTCAACTTAATCAACGGCACAAGAGAAAACTAGTTACTAAATCAATCACATATCGACAGAAATTTAGGACACAATATTTAAATAGCAACTTTTTCATGACGCAAGAGTGATCAACATTAAATTCAAAGGTGCAAGAGAATAATTATGAAGCAATCAAACGCCCACTTAAATTAAGGCATCCAAGTAAATTTTATTACTAAACTAATCATGCATCACCATTATTTCAATGTGCATGAGTAATAAAAAATAAACATTTATGCGTGAACATTAGTCCATAGAGCCACACAATCTAACAACTTAACCATTAACATAAAGCAATCATCTGTCACATTAAATTTCGTTCATGCAAGAAGTCTAATATATAAACAATCATTCATTATATCATATTCTCATTGCACACAAAAAGTCTAATATCTAAACAGTCATTCACTACATCATATTTTCATTGCACATAAGAAGTCTATATACTCAATCAATCACTCATCAATTTAGTGGATGCAAGAATAAATTGTTAACACATATCATCAAACATCAATGTTATTCATGGCGCATGATGGTCTAATTCTTAATTGGTCACACCTCAACATTAATAGAGCGCACAAGTAAATGTAATTACTTAACTTATCATGCTTCAACATTATATCAAGCGGCAAGTGAAATCTATACTTAGGTTCCTTGATTTTATTCATGGGGACATACTCCTTTTTAAACTAAAGGTGAGACATATTAAAATAGTGGGCCTATATATTAGATATCAATTATTTAATAAAACATTTAATAAACATATAATAAAACAATAACATATAATAAACTATACATAGTAGATATCAATTACACCCATTAACAAAGCTAAAAAGATGGCACAAATAAGTTGAGTTTTCCATCTAAACAAAGGAGGGTCCCCATACACACACATGGTGCCTTAAATGAAAAAATAGTTGAGTAAGAAAAGGGGAAACCAATGAATGAATCCGCTAGATAATTCCTGGTACGTCATTAAGGAAAACTCAATAAATATGATGAGTAAAAGGTGGAAATCACAGAGAAGAGGACAAGTGAAAACACTGTGTGTTAAGTAGAAAATCATTGAGTAATAAGACCATTCATTGAGAAAAAATGATTGAAATCTCTAAGGAAAAAATGGAACAATCGTTGGGCATTTTTTCTCAAAACACGGGGGTGATATATCCATAAACAATTGCAGATAAAACAATGTAAAACACAGAGGTAACAAGATCAAATCATTGGGAATTTTCCATGAAATTCATTTGGAATTGAGTTAAAATCACTGATACAAATAAGGAAAATCTCCACATAGACAAAGAGGGAATTCCGCATTGAAAAAAAGAGAGGGAAAAACTGCAAAGCAAAAGAGAGAATCTTGCAAGGACGTTTAAGGGAGGAAAACACATAGACATTACTAGGAAAAGAAAATGTATGGGTTTATCCAATCGTTGAGCATGATTACACCTCAATGATAGAGTTCAAGGGGGAGAAATTTCTCCTAGAGATATTACATAGCTTGGCGAGTTTGCACAAGGAACAAAAACACATAGTTTAAAGGAAAATCACTAGGAGTTTCTCCAGTTGGATGAATTTGTGCATAATACTTTGACGCATAGGATTAATAAATGAAACATTGAGCAATATAATAGAGAATTTGGTTTACCACTCCCCCAATCAACGTAGAGGATAAAAAAATCATTGAGCATTTGAAACAGAACGGTAGGTTTTACAACTCTCATTCAATGCACAAAAAAATAAATATCTCATAGAAATTGAATTAGATGCAGGGTTTAGAGCTCCCTCCCATTCATATGGAATAAATGCTAAGATTAATAACAATTTTGTTGAGATAAAGAAGTGAAACGTAGGGTTACAATTCCGAGATAAAAAAAAAACACAGAGGCAACTCTCTATGAGAAAATCCATTCCACAAGAAAATAAAGCAGAGATGTTTCTCTAGGAAAATGCAGAGCAATTCTCATGGAAGAAAACAAAGGTATTGGTTGAGTGAGTTCACTGGTTAAAGAACCATCACAAGTCAATTTTCTAGGTTAAAAAAGTAGAGGAGTTTGAGTGAAATCGCTAGGTGAAATCACAATCACAATAAAAAAAATTTGGTTAAAAACGCAGAGGTAAAAGTCACAGAGGATGAAAATGTTATTATGTTGCAAAGGAAGCTTTTGGCGGCCACATGACTTCTCCAGGCCATCAATAAATACAATAATAATAATAAAAAAACATATATACAATAAAAAATTAATATAATGCAAACTCAATGAAAAATACCATGACCGACAAATGTAGGCTTGATGACGATCCTTGGCAACTGATGTTTCCTTCCCTCTTACACCTTCTAGCCATTGAGACTTCATCTATACCTCCCAACCAACGCTAGGGATAATATTCTTCCCCCTTATCTCCCTGAGCCAAAAAGGGGCCACACACAAAACACAACCAAAATACTCTATCTCCCATCACGCCTCGCAAGGTAGAACTACCACTATCTCTCTCAAGATGGGTATCCAAACTCTCACAAGTAAAACCAGTCAAAATTTAAGTAGCATAACCTTACTCAAACCAGTCATGATCCATTTCCCCTCTCAAACTTTTACTTTATAGATTTTTTCTTAGTGAAAACTTTCCATTTGCACATTTAATTCATTTTTTTAATAAATTAATTATGAATTATTTAACCCATACACTTGTCACTTGTTCCCTTAGTTGCACTCATAAATCCATAATTTAATTTAATTAAATGTTAATTTCCCTCACACAACCTAAAAGCGCTCCTAAAGACACTCATGGTGTCCCTTTATTCCCTTTATTTCCCTTTTAATGACTGACGCCTTTCTAAAACCGAGTTGTGTTTAATTTAGGAAAGTTATTTAGTTATACTAGACTAGATACCTTCCTATGCTTACACATATTTATGCTTTATTCCATTATCAATTAAATTCTAATTTAGTATTTACTTGCACAAGTGTATTAATCACTCGTTAGGATTTTATTTTTATTCTCATTGATTCTTAATTTGATTCAATTCATCCCCTCATCAATTAATTTGAAAATTCAATTTTTAGTCTTCTCATTCACTTAGACTTAAGATTAGTTAAATATTTATTTGCAAACTCTTAGACACTTAAGGATTATGGTTAATAAATTCATTCTTTATTTAATTAATTAATTTGGAAAGCATTCAAGATTTTAAGGTTTAACATCTGCTAAAGTTTTCTATGGCACCTACATTCATTGACTTATTTTTTTATACCTCAACGTGCCCTTCAAGATGCACTTCATTCTCAAAGGGTGCCACTCGTTTGATTCAAATTTTAATTATGTGACGTTCCCTTCAATACGCACTATGTGCTCCAAGGGTGTCACTCATCCTTGACTGGTTTTGGTTGTTTTCTAGCCCTTGGAGTCAATACTCCATTCAGGCAACTTTGTGAGAGAGTAAGGGCCTCTAAGGAATAAGGACCATGTCTTATTGCACAACCCTTATAATATTCGTGAGTGACTATCTTAGTCTTGCCTCACAACATCGTGGATTTCTCAAACTAGGTAATCATTAACCTACAATTCCAGCCACGACGAGAGTGCTAGTAGTCTATGAAAAGGTTGTTGTCAAACCTCTCCCTCAATATATGGTTGTTGTGCATGGCCCCTTTATCCTTATGTGAGTATGATTAGAAATCAATCGTCATCCTACATCCATCAATTAAAAACTATCAATGATCCATAAACAACATCATAATATACCCCATCATATGTCACATATGCATAAATAGAAATACCCAAACCAATACAGTCCACTCCCTGACTTGATCTAGAGTCAAGGAAGGTCCATTGATGCCAGTGGCATTCTCAATCTATCAAGTGTCTTGCACATTCGAGGGAAACTTGTCAATATCATATGTCAATACAAAGATATCAAATAACATAACATCATAATCCATCAACATCATCAGAAGAATCCATAAGTGAACAAACATCTGTTGGATAACTGAGAGGGGGGGGTGAATTAGTAATAGCGTAATTATAATCATTTTTCTTCAAATGTTATATCAATGTAGAATTATTATCCAATAATGAGCAGTAAGAAATAAACAATCACACATATACACAATACGCCAGTGTTTTATGTGGAAACCCAAATCGGGAGAAAATCACTGAATGTTTTTTCTTATATGTCTTGAAGAATTACATTCATTGGAAGCACCAACTTCCTTTGTTTTCCAGCTGCAACTAGAAGGAGGCTCCAACCCCCTAGTTTCTCAGAATAAAACCTGAGGGAAGCTCCAACTCCCCAATTCTCTGGCTACAACCAGAAGGAGGCTACAAACCCCAATGTTCTCCGGCTACAACCGGAAGGTGTCTACAACCACCTGTCCTTGCCCCGTCCTGCCACCCTGAAGTAGAAGTAGAATGATGGAACCACTGTCACACTATTACTGTGAGATATACCATTGTAAATATGTACCAATAAATTTGAACCATGCACCAACCATGCATCAACCTGTAATCAACCTGTACCATAAACAATTCCATCAACCATACACCAATCTGTAATCAACCTGTACCATAAACAAGAGCATCAACCATGCACCAACCTGTAATCAACCTATACCATAAACAAGTGCATTCAACCATGTACAAAGTATGTACCAATCATGTGTCAACTACTCATCAACTATGAGTCATCAATATTTACCAACATCATCAACTATACACCTCATGTATCTGTGCCAACTCATCTACTACTTGTCTCAACCATGTACTCAACATGTACCACAACCAAAAGCCCTCATCAATTTCATCATCCAAATATGATTTGTATCTCTGTAATAGACCTGGTTTATATGATCACACTCCTGCAAACCTTCCTTAACTTTAAAAACAAGAGACTAGCATTTTCATCAAACTTTTCTTTAGTCTCACATGCCTAGTTTTGGATTAGTCAATAACCCTAACTTGAAGTAATTATAACATCGAACCTGTAATGTATAAATATATGAAACTAATAAATAATGTTCTTCAGTGTGTTTTATGCAATTTCTCCAAGTTTCATTACTTTTAACCTCTCATAAAAGGAGTTATAGAAAAAATGACATACCATGCTGAATTCTGGCTTATTCTAGAGAGCAACCTTGT
Organism: Picea engelmannii; assembly: GCA_009831015.1. NCBI lineage: Eukaryota > Viridiplantae > Streptophyta > Pinopsida > Pinales > Pinaceae > Picea > Picea engelmannii. The sequence goes on along the minus strand of ML780856.1, from coordinate 604,562 downwards.
AGAGTGTGCCCCGCACAATTTTTTTTATGAATTGATCTGAAACTATTGAAAAAAATACTAAAGGATGTATCCTAACAAACACATTTGGTCTCACTAAATTTGGATCTATTGTGAATAATTTATGACGTTTTTACCCGAAACACTTGATTTTGACTAGTTTCAGGACTGGCCACAAAGCCTATTTTCCATGGAGTGTAAATCCCAAAATACAACGACCCAGAAGCTTAAATTTTTACCATAGACACTTGGATATGTTTTCTCACTTTCATAGCAATTTCAGGATTTGAATCATTACACAAAAAAAGTTATAGCAAAAATGGTGAGATGACCTATAAATAACATACCTTAGAAAGCACCATCAAAATAATTTATCCTTCGTTGCATTTCGGCCTTCTTTTCTTCAATTTCCTAAGAATTTAGGCTTAGATATCATTTGGTTACCTTATACACCTATATATATTCAATATGCTCAAGTGTGTTTCAAATGAGAGAGCCTTGCCTCTTTTTTATACTCTCCAAGTAGCTTCCTTAAAAACATCTTCTAGGT
>ML780856.1:524713-549382 GCA_009831015.1 Picea engelmannii | reverse complement strand
GATATCTTCACCAAGCCACTAGGAAAGTCAGTTTTTGACTTCCAGAGACAGCACTTAGGCATAGTCAGTGCTGCTGATTGTAACTGTTGAGTCTAAGAGGGAGTGTTAAATATATTGTACCCTCAACAGTATGACCGTTCACTGCCAGCTGTACTGGACAATTGTACTTTCTAATTTTGTCTTGCTTGAGCATATATAGCTCAACCGTCTTACATTGTAATTAGCTTCTGAGTTCTGTACTTCTTCATACATTTCAATATACTTTTCTATTCTTTCTCTCTGCATTTCTCTTTGCTCCACAATTTATTAAAAGGAATATATCACACCAAAATAAATATATATACATACTCTAGAGAAAATAGGTATGATGACAACAACGATCCAACTCTCGTACATCCACTCGCACAACGAAGTTATAACATGCTACATTTGAATATGCAAAGTTAATTGGAGTGAAAATGAACCAGATTCATAACAATGATTTGAAGGCACAAAGAGAGAGGAAAATCAGAAGTTGAGATGATGGGTGGAATCAGAAATGAAAGCTAACGGAACAGTGGTGAAAGGCAAGACGCCCAACAAGGAAAAGAATGAAAATCGTAGGTACTTTATCTTGAGGATTGATCTACGAGAATGCATAATAAAATCAACAAACTAAAATAAAGTAAAAGAAAAATTAAATAGCACACCAATCATAACAAAGTTGAGTAAAATTACAAAACAGGGACATCATCCGAGTCGAGGGTCCCTTCTCGATCATGGGTAACATTCCTGGAGAGCTAGCTCAGATCAGAAATATACACAACAATAATTAATTCTTTATTGATTAACAAGCAAGCTTCAATATCATAATAATACAACAACAATTTTTTTTATCTCCCATTCTATTACAAAACAGAGAGAGGTATTTATATAAAAATCCTCCAAGACTACTAAGCCGAAACAATTAAAAACTAGTTAACACAACGAACAAATCGAACCGGGATTGATTCTACCCTACCACTTTATCAGACATTAAAAAAATCATATTTAAACCAATTGATTTAAACCATAATTCGTTCAATAACTTGAAAACATGTCACCTCATAGATCTGGGCGTAATTTGAGCAGATTCGTGACTAAGAACCACTCATAACTTTCAAATCGTTCCTTCTTTGGGAAACGTCCAATGCGATGATAAAATTACCATGGTGGGAACAAAACCTTTGTTTTGGATTCTTCATATTTGTCTTCATGTGCACGAAAATAGAGGGAGAATTTGATTTTCTAGAACTTTGATTAATTTTGGTTGAATTCTTTCCCCTGAGATGGAGGTCCACAGGTGTGACCTGGGTGAATTTTGAATGACATGTCTACAAGCCTACGTTACTACGGAGAAAACCCATGTCCCAAATTTTCCTTAGAAACGCGTGAATATGCCAAACAATGACGGGTATGAGAATGACAGTGTTGGTGTGGGAATGCTAAACTGTTGCGATGGTACATGAATGTTGATGATGTTGGTACAATAATCACACTTCACAAATCGTCATGAGTAAACCATGATATAATTATCTTTTAATCACTAAAAATGTAGAAAACAATGTATTAACCACACTAGATGTATAATTGTGAATGACGACACATAAGGGCGGTTTATGGTATAATAAGACGTACATTATTGGTGAAATGAGGGAAAATATGTAATGATGAATGTATTTGTATAGAGAAAAATATTGCAAAAGTGGTGCCCAACATCACCCCCAAACCCAAGAATTTGCATGTTCTCATGCAAACAAGGTGAAGAACTTATGATACTCTGCTTATGAATTTATGAGACATTGTTTCTTTGTGTAGGTGACACAGACCCCCACTCTCACCTGGCATCCATTGACCTCCCGGTTTAAGGATATCGAGTTTATAGGAGCTGAATTAGCTGTCCAAGTCCTTCTGAACCTCTTCTATTCAATTTCCACAGGTCTTTATGCTTGTTTCGGGATAAATTTGGCTCTCTGATAGGCTCTTTCTAGATAGACGCTTCCTCCATGTGACCCTCGGCTTAAAACCAGGGGATTTCTTGTTGTCTCCGCTTAATTCAGGACTTCGAGGCCTTCACACTCCGACTCCTCAAAGACACACCCTGCACTCCTCATGAATCAAAGCTTCGAGGAGTAAATAAATCCCCCTTGGGATCGACGACTGGGGTGATGACAGGTGGAAGGTGAAGATCCCTTCAGAGTTTTGGGGCTTCGAGGGTTCTCCCGTCACCAGACTCTTTACTCTTCCCTGAACATTGGTGTAATGGGATGTATATCTGCCCTCCATGTGTCCTATTGAAAATAAACGACTTACGGTGTTCGAACTTCAACCCTCGGCTACCCAATGCTATCCACTCCTTCTTTTCACTTTCAAAGTCTCCAACTGCTGAAATATTCACCTAGCTGAAACCTGTCGCTTAGATCGAAGGTCTCGATGGATTCCGAGACCCCAAGCCTTCGAGAGTCTTAGGACTTCACGCCTCTACTGGTCCCTACAAATTCTCTAACGTCGAAGTGTGTGATCGCATGACGCATGTCCCCGTGAGATCTAACAACTGCGATTGATTCAATCCGTTGGGCCTTCGACTCTCCTTGCTCCTTTTACGCCCTTTTAACCTCCAAACAAGAAAAGTGTCATAGCTCTTAAGGGTTATCCCCCTCGTAACTTACCTATATCTGACGACCGTCAACTCTTCAAGCGTCTCCCACTATATATCCATTTTCATTCCTTCAAACTCTTTCCTCAAAGGAATTCTCGATCGCTATCCTCCCTGAGCTTAATTTCTTGAGGTATATATATATATATATATATATATATATATATCTTCCCTTTGCGCATTTCTTTTGTACTTAGAAACATTCAGACTTAGAAAACTTTCTAAGTCTCTTCTCCTTGATCCTCAGGTCACTATATATCCTCATCTTGGGTTCTATAGGTATATCAGACCTCCTCCTCCCCTCTGTACACTCCCTTCGAACTTTTAGACGTTAGGTCTTAGAAAAATTTCTAAGTCTTTTCTCCTCAAAGGCTCAGATCGGTATCTCTCCTGAGCTTGGTTCTCCAAGGTTTTGAAACCTTGGGCGCACACCTTACAACCTTGGAAACTATGAAAAAATCGTTTGTTCTCTCCTTCACAAAGAGTCCGAGAACAACTCAACCTGCACACTCCTTCCGTGCCCATGTGCTTCCTCTACATTAATTCTATCAAAGATTCAACATTGTCTCTCGTGAGCTTTCCTGAATTAAACTTAACTCTGTCAATGCACTCCTTGCAGACAATGTACACTCCTTGCATGAACTCTCATAAGAGAAACAATTGAGACTTTTTCTAACTCCACAGATTTATGTGTTTAACCACAAAATGCATTCTCAAGCACAAGAAAAGCATGAACAAAGAATTTAAATCAATAGAAAGTGTACCATTCATTCAGATAAACACAGTAACAACAACACCAAACATTTGTATTTAAGCTTCTTTGTTTTATTAATTCAAGTGATAATATATATAGATACAAGCAATCCTCCAGTGCTCCTTCAACAAACTTATACAACGATCTCTAGATCTCAATAGCAACGACTCTCTCTCGCAATAAAAACTATTACAAAATGAGAAGCAACAACACTCTTTGGGCATAAGATACAAATATATATACAAGAGGTAATTCATCGAGCATTTTCCCCCAAAAACCTAATTGCTATCTTATCAGGATTTATGAATCTACCTACTAAGGACAAAGAATTTAATAGCATTTACAAATAATATAAGGGTTGATGCGCTGCCTTTGTACAATACAACCTTTACATTGTAGTGATACTGATCTGAGAGGATATTTGGGGATGGCCTCAACCTCAAATCATTAATTACAATTATTTTCATAAAATTTCAAATTCAAAAAGGTGTGCTCTCTTTTGTACAATCCAAATCAGCTCCATATATTCATTGATTGATGTGTTTCTCTCCAGCCCATCCTCCTCTTTTAATGTCAATGTAGATGCTCCTGCATCATACTCCTCTGGCCAAAAATTCATGCACTCATGTCCATGAGTTGTTGTACAGTCTTTTCTTGATTTGAAATGTCTACTTCACTCACCCAACTTACATCTTCTTATGGATGGCCTTGATGGATGATTTTAAGGATGGAAATTTATTTTAAAATGTAGAAACCTTGACTAATATTACTAATCCTTCATATGCCAACTATAAAATGTTTGACGATTTTTTTGTAAAAATATTCAAATTTCTAATGATTTTGTATAGTTTGTAAAAACTTTTGGCGATTTTTAAAGTAAAATAATTTTATCCTATAGAATTTTGGTGAATCATTTTTAGAATAGCGAATATTTTTTGGGAAAAACCTTGGAAAATTAGCTCATGAACGAAATTTAGCCCCTAAAATCATCCCTGATTGGCCTTTCCACTTCACAAGGTATTCAAAGTACATCTTTCTTATGGTCCTCTTGCCAATCCTCTGATCTATAATCTTCTCCATTTGCGACTTCTCTACTACAAGCAAGTTTTTTCCCCATTTGATCTCCTTCTGATCATCTAATCCTCCTGGTTAATCTTCCCTATAAGGATACAGGTCTACAACATTAAAAATGGGTAATATTACCACATTGTATGGAAGCTCAATTTCATAAGCATTTGCTTCAAACTTTCTAAGGATCTTGCATGGTCCTATCTTTTTCATTTTTAATTTGTTATATGTTCCCCTTGGGAACCTCTCCTTTCTCAGATGAGCTAAAACCTGATCTCCAACTTCAAATGTTACATCCCTTCTCTTTTCATCTGCTCTACTTTTATACTTCTTGATGTTGTCTTGCATCTGCTCCTTGATCTCACCATGAAGTTTTTTCATCTTTGCAACAAAATATTCATCTCCTTCACTTTTGAATTCATTCTGTCCCAAATTTATTAGTTTTGATATCCCTCTTGGGTGCATTCCATACACTATATGGAATGGACTTCTTCTTGTGCTTCAATTTGGTGAATCATTGTATGCAAATTCTGCTTGTGACAGAATCCAATACCACTGACTGCTATTCTCAGTGACTAAGATCCTCAGTAAATGCCCCTAAATTTTGTTTACAACCTCATCTTTCCCATATTTATGAGGATGGCATGTCGAACTGAAGGAAAAATTTGTCCCCAACTTCCTCCACAATGTTCTCCAGAAATGACCAACAAATTTGGTGTCCCTATCCGAAACAATGCTCCTGGGCAAGCCATGTAGCCTCACAATTTGTTTAAAAAAACAGGCTTGTTATGTGTGTAGAATCATTAGTTTTCTTGCATGGTATAAAGTGTGCCATCTTGGAAAACCTATCAACTACCACAAATATGGAATCACTTCCCCTCTAGGTTTTGGAAATCCCAACAAAAAATCCATGCCTATCTAGAATAATAAATGGTTGGTAAAGACCAGTGTTCTGTTGTCTTCCTTTTGCATACTGGAAAATTCTGCATTTGTTCACAAATTTCTTTACTTTAGATCTCATACTTGGCCAATAGTATGAGCCACTCAATTGTACAAATGTTTTATCCCGACCAAAATGTCCTGCTAGACCTCCACTATGCTTCTCTTTCAATAAATTGTCTCTCATTGAGCATTTTGGTATCCACAATTTTCTTCCTTTGAACAACAGTCCATCCTGAATTAGACATTCTATCGCTAGTCATCCCCCTCCAACCAAGTAAGTAACCAATAAGCATCTTCTTTATGCGCGATTCAATCCATGTACTGATGCACCCTCCCTCTCAAGAAATAGGTTCTTCCACGCGAAGAAACTTCTCTTCACAAGCCTCCTTATATTTTGTCTCTTTCTCTATGGCTTATCCCTTCTATTTCAGGGCAATAAAGTGGAATGCTAGAATAGAATATGAAAATTGACAAGAAGAGGAAACACCTTTCAAGCCAAAGGCGAAGGAAAAGGTAAGGTGGGTTTCACTAACTTTAAATTCCATCTCGAATGCCCCTTAACAAAGGATTTTCACATGCCTCATAAGCCTCTTTAAAATATGGATCTTCTTGGTATATTCCCTTAAGGTGTTCAAACCCCACTGTCTCCACTTTGAATTCCTTCACAATCAAACACCTCCTACTCAAAGCATCTGCAAATTTGTTTTCACTACCATAAATATGTTTAATAACAAAAGTGAAATTTTTCATAAATGCCACCCACTTTGCATGCCTCTTATGCAACTTCTCTTGTCTAGTTATGAACTGTAGAGATTGATTATCATTATACAACACAAATTCTTTGGGAATAAGATAATGCCTCCACTTCTTTAAAGCTTGAATCACTACATAGAATTATTTGTCATATGTGGAGTAATTATTCTTGGTATCATTCATCTTCTCACTGAAATATGAAAAATCTCTATCATATTGACTTAAGAATGCTCCAATTGCTACTCCACTAGCATCACACCTTACATGGAAGGTCTTCCCAAAATCTGGTAGAACCAGAATTAGTTGTTCTGTGACCTTATCCTTCAATATCCTGAAGCTCTTCTCAACCTCTTATGTCAACTTAAAGGATTTGTGTCTCTTCTTCATAGTGTCTAATATTGGTGCACATGTAGCACTAAAATTTCTAATTAATTTCCTATAGAAAATTTCTAATCCATGGAAACTACTTACCTCAAATATGTTCCTTGGAGATAGCCAATCTCTGATTTCTCTCACCTTTTCTGGATCCATCTTCATCTCATTGGAAGAGATCACAAAATCTGAATATATGAGTTATGTATTCATAAAATATGACTTATTTAAATTTATCAACAACTTCTCTTACTGCAACCTTCTTATTACTAATGTCAAGTTTCTCAAGTTTTCCTCCTCATTTTTACTAAAGATTGGTATATCATTCAGATATACAATGAAAAATTTCCTTATGAAGTCTTTAAGTACTTCATTCATCAACATCATGAATGTTCTTAGAACATTTGTTAAAACAAATGGCATAACAAGTCACTCATACAACCCTTCATTTGTCTTGAATGTTGTTTTACATTCATCTCCTTCTCTCATCCTTATCTGGTGATAACCACTTTTCAGATCTATCTTTGAAAAATAACTTGCTCCACTCAAGCAATCCATCGAATCATCCATCCTAGGGAAAGGAAATTTTTACCTGATAGTGATCTTGTTGATGGATATGTAATCTGTACACATTATCCATCCTTCATCCTTATTAGGACTCAATACAGTTGGTACTGCACATGGGATTAATCTCTCTCGAACTAAACCCTTTTTTAACAGATCTTGGACCTGATCCTTGACCTCTTCATTCTCTTGAGGTATCAATCTATATGTGGCTTTGTTTGGAAAACCATCTCCTGCAATAAGGTCAATGTGATGACCGATTCTCCTAATGGGTGGCAATGAGAAAGGTAGCTCATCCACCACTATATCAACAACATTTTCCAACAGTTCCTTAATTTCTTTAGGAAGATCATCCATAGAAGTACTGGTAAGGATTAATCTAGGATTTCTCACCATAATAAACTGCATGTCATGTTCCTTCTTGACTTCATTCAAGAGATCCTTCCCACTCATCAGAAGTATGCTTGGGATGGCTTCTTCCTTCCGCTTCTTATCCTCTATTGGTAGCAACATGTGTGTCCTAACATTCTTCTCTAGTGTGTAAGTATTCTTCCTCCCATCATGTATGACATTTTTGTCAAACTACCATGGTCTTCCCAACAAAACATGACATAAATCCATGGGTATTACATCACATAAAATATCATCTTTGTATCCTCCTTTTTTAAATTCAACTTGGCATTGTTTACTTACCATTACTTGGTGTCATTTTTGCAGCGATGATACCTTATATGGATTTGGATGTGTAGTTTTTTCCATCTCTAGTTTTTCCACCATCTTTTTGGATACTATATTATCAATTCCTCCACCGTCTATAATCACCTTGCAAGCTTTATCCTTGGCCTTGCAATAAGTCCTAAACAAACTATTTATCTATATCGATGCTTCCACCTCCTTCTCTGGTTTCATGATAATTTTCCTCATCATGAGGGATCTTCCATATTCAACAACTTCTGCTTCAAAGTTAATTTTTTGTGCTTCAGAAATGTGATCTTCTCCTCCTTTTGTATCTTTCTTTTTCTCAAGGCATTCCCAAGAAATATGCCATGTCTTTCCACAGGCATAACATCTTATCTCTCCTCCTCTGCCTCTTCCTCTTCCTTGAGGAAAATAATTTCTTCCACCATACTCTATCCCTTGGGAACTTCCTCCTCTCTCTGTATGACTGTGAAAATTTCTAGTCTTAGCCTTGGAATTTTGAGCCTTGTCATGGAAAATTCCCTTACCCATGCTTGGGCTTCTTCCTCTACCTGTTTGAATTTGCTTTCTGGCCAATTTCTCTTCTGCTTTCAGGGAAGCCTGATAAACATATTCAAATTTCCTCATAGTCACCATGCTGATTTCATCATGGATTTCATATCTCAGGCCATTAATGTATCTAGAAACCTTCTCCTCATCTCTTTCATGATGTCCAACTCTAATGTTCAGCCGATAGAACTCTTATGTGTACTCTTTTATTGTCAAACCCTTATGTATCAGGTTTTGTAGTCTCCTGAACAGATTTATTTAATAGTCTTTGTGTATGAATTTATCCTTTAGCTTGGCTACCATTTTGTCCCATCTTTTAATTTTTTGTTTTCCTTTGCTTCTTCGATCAACCTGTTTTTCATACCACCATAGTGTTTCATGCCATTTTATCCTTGTGACAACATGTTTTAATTTCTTCTCATCATTGACCTCCTCATAGTTTAAGTATTTTTCCATCGCTCTTATCCAGTCCAACATCTCCTCCACATCCAAATTTCCTTCATACATTGGGATTTCCATTTTTTCTCTAGCTCCCATTTTTATAACAACTATTATCAAGCATTCTTCTGCATCATATTCTCTTGCATCTCCTCCATCCTCCATCTCTTCACTCTCGGTCGCACTGATGTCACCTGCATCTGGTTCTCTCCTTTGTGCATTTTCCATGGCATATAGCCTTTCACGAAGTCCACTGACCTCCCGGTATAAGGATCTTGAGTTGACAGGAGATGAATTAGCTCTCCAAATCATTTTGAACCTCTTCTATTCAATTTCCACAGGTCTTTCTTCTTTTTTGGGGCCAAATCTGGCTCTCTCTATCTAGCCTCTTCCTCCACGTGACCCCGGGCTTAAAACCAGTGGCTTTCCTACTATCTCTGCTTAATTCAGGACTTCGGGGCCTTCGAACTCCAATGCCTCAAAGACACACCTTGCACTCTTCCCAAATAAAATCTTCGTTGAGGAAATAAATCCCCCTTGGGATCGATGGATGGGGTGATGAAAGGTGGAAGGTCCAGATCCCTTCGTCGTTTTGAGGCTCTGGGGGTTCTCTCGTCGCCGGACTCTTTACTCGTTCCTAAATGTTGGTTTAACATGATCGATCTTCTCCCTCCACGTGTCCTATTGGAAATCAAGGAATGACGATGTTGATCCTTCGACCCTCGACTACCCAACACTATCCACTCCTCCTTTTCACTTTTGAAGTCTCCACTTGAAAAAATATTCATCTAGTTGACACCTGTCACTTACATCGATGGTCTAGACAAACTCCAAGACCCTGGACCTCCCGGAGTCTTAGGACTTCACGCCTCTACCTTGGTCCCTCTGAATTCTTTAATGACGAAGTGTGGGATCGCGTGACGCATGTCCCCGCAAGATCTGATAGTTGCGATTGATTCACTCCCTTGGGCCTTCAAATCTCTTGTCTCATTTTACACCCTTTTAACCTCTGAACATGAAACGTGTCGAAGCTCTTAAGGGTTATCCCTCTTGTAACTTCCCTAGATATGAAGGTTGTTAACTCTTCGGGTCTCTCCTGCTAGATATCCATCGTTGTTCCTTCAAACTTTTTCCTCAAAGGAATTCTCGGTCGCTATCCTCCCTGAGCTTAATTTTCTGATATCTATATATGTCTTCCCTCTGCGCCTTTCTTTTTAACTTATAAACGTTTGGACTTAGAAAACTTTATAAGTCACTTCTCCTCAATGCTCAGGTCATTATCTCTCCTAATCTTGGGTTCTAGAGGTTTATGAGACCTCTTCCTCCCCTCTGTGCACTCCCTTCGAAATTTTAGACGTACAAACTTAGAAAAATTTATAAGTCTTTTCTCCTCAAAGGATGAGATCACTATCTCTCCTCAGCTTGGTTATCCAAGTTTTTAAAACCTTGGGTGCACACCTTACGACCTTGGAACATCTACAACAATTTAATGTTCTCTCCTTCACAAAGATTCCGAGAACAACTCGTCTTGCACCCTCCTTGTGTGGCCCTATGCTTCCTCTCCACTACTGCTATCAAAGATTCAATGTTGTCTCTCGTGAGCTTTCCTGATTTAAACTTAACTCTGTCGATGCACTCCTTGTAGACAATGTGCACTTCTTGCACGAACTCTCATAAGAGAAACAATTGAGACTTATTCTAACTCCACAGATTTATGTATTTAACCAGAAAATGAAAATTTCTAAAGAACAAGAATAACATGAACAAAGAATTTAAATGAACAAAAATCCTACCATTCATTCAGATAAAAATAGTAAAGAAACACCAAACATTAGGATTTAATCTTCTATTTTCTATTCATTCAAGTGATAATATAGTACATATATACATGCAGTCGTCCAATGCTCCTTCAACAAACTTATACATCTCTCTCCGACTCTCAACAAAAACAACTCTCTCTCTCTCTCAATAACAACTATTACAAAATGAGCAACAACAACACTATTTGGGCATATGATACAAATATATATACAAGAGGTGATTCATCAAGCATTTCCCCCCAACAACCTAATTGCTATCGTATGAGGACTTATGAATCCACCTACTAAGGACTAAGAAGTTAATAGCATTTACAAACAATATAAGGGTTGATGCACAACCTCTCTACAATACATCCTCTACATTAAAGTGATATTGATCCGAGATGATATTTGGGGATGGCCTTAGCCTCCAATCATTAATTACATTTCTTTTCATAAAATTTCAAATTCAAAAAGGTGTTCTCTCTTTTGTAGAATCCAAATCATCTCCATATATGCGTTGGTTGATGTGTTTCTCTCTAGCCTGTCCTCCTCTTTTAATGATGATGTAGATGCTCCTGCATTAGTAGGTGTCGGTTCTTGTGGATCAACACTATGGAAATTGATTATATTGTCACATATTTATTTAAACAAAGAAACAAAATTATCATGAAAATAAAGGACAAGAAAGGGATGAGTTATCACAGGGTGATAACCCATCTTATATTCATTTTAACACCAAGATCTACTTGTGGTTCTTTGATTGGATAGGAAACAATGACTTCATCCTATTATTCAAAACATTCAGGTAACTTACGAAGTCTTTATGATGTACAAGGACAAGGAACTATAGATGTTGCTTTATGTTTGTATTTTTATACCATAGATTTATTTTTCATTGTTAGGTCTTATGATGAGAGTATAAATTTCTATATGACTAATGGAGTGAAAATGGAAGGTTTACTTGGTAGTTATGAATGATACTTTATAAGCATTAATAGTGTATAGTGGAGTGTGGAATGGGTAATAGTGGTTATGCATTATGTTTTCCAAATTCTTACTAAATTAAAGAGATTTATACTTGTTTTACCTCAAGTTACATTTTCTTTGAATTTTGATGTACGTTGAAGTGGAAAATATGTAGAACATGATGAAATACCTGTGGAACCCATATGTAGACTACTAAAATATGAAAATGAGGCGAAGATAGGCTAAGAACTACCGAAAATAATGAAAGACGATCTACTAAAGAAGAAAAAAAAACTAGTTGAAGATGCTAAAGAGAGACTTTAAATATATTAAAGGGATCTGAATATCTCCCCCAAACCCAAGAGTTTTCATGTACTCACGCAAACTATTTAAGATTGAGTGGCCTATGGCTACAAGAAAATAAACTACTACCAGCTTGTGTTGATACCAATCTGAGAGTTGTTAAGAATAGAAATATGAGAGCTACTAATGAATTGTGGGCACATAGTCCATGAGTACTAAACTTGAGCACATAGAATGAATATCATGAGACCATATATTCATATTTGAACAATTTTAAAAGATCGCTTATGAATATTCCCCCTCTATGACTGACCAAAACAATTCAAGGATAACCCACACAAAATAATTATAATCACTTTTTCTTTCTATAACAGAGATTTTTATTTCCTTTCTTAAAGAAAATTCATAAAACGATTAGCAACACTTATGGTCAGAGAGCCTTGTATACATTAGAGTAGGGATTTTATTCTTCTCCTTTAGGAAGGAAAATAAAAGAGTATTAGTAGTCTCAACAAATGAAAATCCCATAAGAAACTAATCAACATTTTTCAATCTCAAAATATTTACATTCATTTAAGTAATAAAGTTAAATTTCACAGTTGAGTATATTAAGATTCTAAGATCATGGTCCCACTCTTAATATAATACATATTTGAGATAGTATGAATTGTATGATAGGGTATTAAGGTCAACTTAGGGTTATTCTCAAGTGGCAGTTAGATGGAGTTCATTTATCCCTCGCTCTAACCACTCATGCTTCCTTCTGATAGAACTTCACAAGTAGTACTATACATAGGGAAAAAATGGATGAGGTTTAGTCAATATAGGTGTCGCAGGTCCAAACCTGATGCTAGCAAGCGTCTATAACCTTGATGAGGTAACTTATTAAACTGATTTTACCCTAAGAGCTCTTGTCCCATTACTTCATTTTTACAATTTGCATATAATTAGATATGTGGGGAGAAATCATTAGAAATCCCTTTGTTACGACAACAATTGGTGAGTTCAAAAGAGGTAAAAAAAAATTGAAAAATGAACAACATTAGTAGAAGTGACGTACAATCCAACATCGATTAAAACTACTCAATCAAATCATCACACTTAACTGAAAGAAACACCACTATTATCCAATCAATCATATCTCATAAATATAACATAATTAAACTACCCACCCAACCTATCATGCATGGTTAGGACCTCCAAGACACATAAGCAACTCTCAAGTCAAAGATTCATCCGATTCATTTTGACCATTTAAGGTCTCAGGACGAGTGATTGTTCTTAGGAAGAAGGAAGTATCTAAATCCCATTAATCCAACCATAAGCCTCAATTCAAGACTAGAGTTACAAATCATACTTAACCTTCATTTCCTTATGGTGCAATAGAATGATCTACTATGATCAATCAATATTTTACGCAATGTTAGGTACAATTGAGCAAGAGGATAATACATTAAAATGAGAAAACCACAAGAGCATAAGTACAATTTTAAAATCAGATAGAAGTCTATTTCTAATTATCAATAATATGTTGTCAAGTTAGGTTCATTCCAGGTCAAGCCTTGTTTATCAAGTGATTCAAAAACTTTTGTACTAATACAACCCCTATGCAGCTCATCTATGTATCTTTGTATTATGGAATGTCTTATTTTAGCAATATAAGGAATTTAAATTATTTGCATATCCATTTGTAAGAACCTATAAGTAGATAAAATCTTTTAAAGTAAAACATAAAAATTCAATACCACTTTCATATCCAAATATAAGATCATATAAAGATCAAATATTCTTGAGCAATACTTAATAAACATATTAGGAAATCATATTTAATTACTTAATTATTTGTAAGAGCAATACTTAATCAATATATGAGGAATTCAATATTTAATTACTTAATTTAATTGTAAGAGCAATACCTAATAAATATATAAGAAAATCAATATTTAACTACACATTTATTTGTAAGAACCAAAGATCACAACTTATTAAAATCTATAATATGACATATTATACCAATTAACATATCGATTTATAAGAAGTGCGTCAATGTTCCTGCGTTCTCCTCATTGACCGGGGCAATCAGGAATTTGGGTGGTCGACGTGAGCGTTTTCCTAAGATCTGGATATGCCAGGTTCAACCATTTTTACTGTACTAAATAAAATTTTTATTAAATTTAACAACGGTTTAGTTATCGCCGATTCTTAAATGTCAATAATTGAAATTAAAGGAACAAAAGAAGAGCTTCTGGGTTGCACATCTTCATAAGATACGCTTTATTTCTGTAAAATCGTACATCATTATGTGGTGAGTCTGTAGGCAAAGCCTAACCAAGATAACTCTAAACATCAACTTTATAAGCATAATCAATTTATACAACATCAGTCTATGAATACGCACTAAAAACCCTTCATTTCGTATTGCGATTCTCCCCAGATTGAACCATCCATTAATATTCCTTGACAAGGTTGAAAACCCAATAATAGTTCATACAATTAAATTAATTTGTATTTACACATAAATTTAAATCAAACATCGAAAATTCTATCTCGTTATACACCGGAACAAGTATGGATAACTATAGATCAGAATAATTTAACAAAGAAATAATCAAGTGATTATGAACATGGAAAGGTTTCAATCCATTAACACTACTCAATTTTATATATAATGGCAGTTGTAATTTTCTTAGTCCGGGGCTTCCTACCATACATTATAATACAAATTTAAGATTCACATTTACACATTTAGCCAAAGAAATACCTTAACCAACGATGATAGACTTGAAGATATTTTTTTGTAACTCGGGATTCTTCCAACCTCCCTCCCAGCCAACGCTAGGGGTACTCCTCTTCCGCTTTAGCCCCGAGCCCCAAAGAAGCACAAAAACTATAATATACTATAGTTCCAAATTTTTGTGGGAAGGGAGAGCTACCACTCTATCCTCAAACTTGGTTTCCCAAGTCTCACAAGTAAAACACAGTCTCAAAATGATTTTGGCATCATAACTTTACCAATAACCATTTTGATCCATTTCCCGTCTAGACCATTTGTTTTATAGAATTTTCCTCATGGACACATATCTAAGCACAATTTAATTAACTTTTTAATTAAATAAATTAAGACTATTCACCCACACACTTGTCATTCTCTCCCCATGTTGCATAAGTAATTACAAGTTTTTATTTTAATTAAAAAGACAAATTCCCACACATCCTCCCATGTGTTCCTATTTTCTCTTTTAGTTGTCCATTTATTCCCAAGATTCTCATTAATTGAGTGTTTCATAACTAGATCTTAACTACAGTTTGATTAAGAGTCTTATTCTAGTTAGACTAGTGGTAGGTTGACTCAAAATTCTTTTCCAAGTGTTCTCCTATTCTCTCTTATTATTATTTCTTCTAATTTAAAAATCCAATTTATTAATATATGCACACATGTGCATTTTTCTCACTACTTTAATTCTTAATTTGATTTGTCTCATTTCTTTTAATTTAATTAATAAATTTAATTTAGTCTCCTAACTAAAACTTAGACATAGTTTTTGACTTTTATTGGGATTTATAATTAATAGATTCGCGCCTTAATTAATTATTTTAATCCAACAAAGTCAATTTAATTCATTATTTTCTAGGCCACCTTGATTCATTGATGAACTAACAAAAACCAGTTCATCCAACCCTTGGATTCAATACTCCACTCGGTTGACCTTGTGAGAGGCTAAGGGATTCTAAGGAATAAGGACTCTGCCTTATTGCACGCCCCTTAGAAATCTTCGTGAGCAACTGTCTCATTATGTCGTCACGACATCGTGGATCTCTCAAACTAGGTAATCGTTAACCTACAATGAGAGCCATAACGAGAGTGTTAGTAGGCTGCAACAGGGACGCTGCCACACCTCTCCCTCAATATCTAGTTTATGTGCATAGCCCCTTTACTCCTTATGTTAGTCAGATTAGCACACATCGTCATCCTATGTAATGTCCCCATTTTGGGACATTATAACATTACAACATTTCAGAGTGTTATGCCTACCCGAGTAGCTAGATAGGGGTGACAGAGAGTTCAAGAGATACTGAGGAGTTTATTTGGGCCCAACTTGCATTGTTCATCATCAGGATCCATTCCGCATAGCTTGGCTTTGGTTTCGTTGCATTCCGACGATTTCCATAATTTTGAGTTATTATGGGTCATCTCTTAATTAAATTCACTAAGAAGGTCATAATGGGCATATTACTTGGAGAAACCTCTTAGTGTGATAGCTCATCAGAGTCGCGAAGAAGAGCACTACAAGATAAGATTGTGAGAAGTGACTTTCAGTGGCTGGAGAAGCCATAAGGATGGATAAATCACTTTTTAGAGGTAAAATGGTTAATTAATTAATTAATTAAGTGATTTAATTATGGAATAATAAAATAAAGTAAAAGTCACTTTGAGGGAAGAAGTCAACAGTGAATTAGGGTTTCAGCAATGATTTAGGGTTTTGGAAGTCAACAGTGAATTAGGGTTTCAGCAGGGATTTAGGGTTTTGGAAAGCTATAAAGGAAGGGTCGGCGACCTAATTCAACATTATGGAGATTATGACTTGTCATTGAGGAGAGAGGTGCATCTCAGGAGAGATAGTTCAGTGGATTCCAGGAGGAAGAAACTAGTTGGATGATTTCGGTGTTGAGAGACACACCCTAGTCACCGGGAAGATCATTTAGGTCTTCCATCATTCTTCAGCAGTAGTTATACAATGTCCAATAGTAAGGGCACATTCATTCAGAGTGAGAGCACAACTTCTGAGAGGGTTTTAGTCGACTTATCCCATCCAGTGATAATTATGAGATTTCCCTCCAACCCATTTGAGAGGAGGGCAAGGTGCATCTTTTGCCTAGTTCCTCATCAGATTCCGACGAAGGAATCAACTAGGATGCATTTTCCAGACTTGGACGTGCAACACTTTTGGTGGGTACATTTGGTGTTCGAGAGCTAGCATCAGACTAGATTCAGGGAAACCCTTCCGACCCATTTCCCAGTATACCAAGGCAGTCATTTTGAGACATATCTCATTTGATTCTGACGGTGGAATCACTAGGACACATTTTGATAGAAGTAGAGGGGCGCATTCCCCAGGGGTACCCATCCGGGGTCCAGATTCATTAGCTCCGGGTATTATCTTTTAGTTACTTATTTGTATTCTGACTAAGATCCTTTTGTATTTTGATCTAGCCGAGTGTTGTTATTTTATTCAACCACAGTTTCTTATTTGTATTCCAGCTAAGATCCTTTGTCTATTGATCTAGTCGAGTATTATCAGTTTATTCAGCCGCATTCGACCATTTTGTAATCCACATAGACATCATAATACAAACTTTGTAGTCCTTTGTCGCGTTTATTATTTTTATGATCATTTATATGCTATAAACCTTTGATTCTACACACACATGAGTAGTGTTTCCTAGACTATTCAAGTCAGGAACATTATAGTGGTATTAGAGCTGGTTTTCCTGCCAGCCTAAGGGGAAAATTAGATAAGGATGTAGATACATTACTACAAGTGAGTGGATTGATAGGAGCACAGATGGAGCCTACACCCATTAGATGCACGGAGCGCTGCTACAGTTGCAATGTTCCTTGGAAGCCAAATCATCGATGCAGGGGTAAAGGGAAGGTGCACATTGTTGAGGTGCACTATGACAATGAGGATGAAGAGATGCATGTGAATGCAACCATAGATTCATATTTAGAGCAGTTCGATAAGGGTGGTGAGTCTTGGGCATCTGAGGGATAGTTGGAGGGACAGGATGATATCGCATATCCTTCATCTTCCCCATCAGATAATGTTGAGGATTCAACACTTCAACATAGTGGTGACACTTGTGAGGATTCATATGTGTTGGCATTTAAACATGATGAGCTTAGGAGGTTGGATGACCTACCGGTGGGTGTAGACATGGCTTCTAGGAAGTCATGTATGGAGAATGATGAGCTTCCTATGATGAGTGAACCACATTTTTCATCTTCTCAGTCACCTATGCTAGCTACGACAGATGAGGATATCAGTGGCATTCCTGATATGGTAGAGGAGCCTTGTGTGGCGATTGTACACAAGGAACATATGGATCTGTAGACCCAGGAGGAGAGGTATGGCTTGGAGATAGTTGACCTTACACATACCTATTAGTATGAGGAGAGTGAATAACCACTCTTGGAGATTCCATTGACGGACCAGGTTGTGGAGAGCGACAACTTGTTGGGACATTCACTCCTAGGATCGATCTATAGTGATGAGGATGCACTCCTTATTAGTCAGAATGACCATAACATGTGTCTGGACACATCTGTATGAGATCCAAGCGCAGATGATATTACTAGGGTGAGTTCACAGGAGGATACAACTGCCCATATAGGATATGGTGCGATTCAGATAGGGGCTGCAGTTGGTGATGGCGTGTAGTGGCATGCAGGAGGACTCAATAGAACAGGGGACAGTGGGCAGTTCAGTGCCTTATATTTTGAGGAGTGTGTTGTTGGGGATTCCATTGTTGACACTAGAAGTGAGAGGCATGAGGTAGCACCTCAACAGGATTGTGACCAAGAGTCACAACACTTGGCAGGACAGTTGAGAGTCAATGAGGGCATGATCATGGTAGTCACTAGATGCATTGATGATACACATGCATTGGCGGCAGGTTATTGTTGGAGGGCCTCGATGGAACAAGATAGTTTATATGGGGGACTTGTCATTGATGACTTCCATACACTCAGGGAGAGAGTGATTGTGATGAGGGTCGACTACAAGCAATTGTCGATGGATAAGGATTACCTATTGGAGTTTAGTGAGATGTATTGCAGGGCATTGAGGGAGAAGGAGCTTGAGGTGGACCGACTCACTCATGAGTTAGTGAGAACATAGAGATTCTTGGAAGGCACACATAAAACCCTTCAAGAATTAGAGTCCAGATCAAAGGAGCTCCTTGAGGAAACTAGAAAAAAATCCACTACACCTATTTCAACAGAGAATTAGATATATCCCTCAGCCACATTGTGAGAGGATGTTGGTGTTTTAGCAGTGGAGCACTAGTTGAGGGAGGAGCATGAGGAGTACCCAGGATCACTGATGAGTATGGAGAGATATGATCCAAAGATACATGAGGATATCCATAGGTCAGAGGGAGCACCCTTCATGAGGGGTGCTGAGACAGTTGGGCACACATGTACATATGAGGATTCCAGAGCTAGGGGTAGTTTTGAGGACACTTCCATTTATGTTCCAAGATTGGTTGACCTTCATGTAGAGGATGACCCTGTAGTACACCCAGGATCCATGATGTTGCAGGTGTATACAAGAGATCACATGAGTATGCAGGGGAACACAATGATGAGTGGTATTTCACAGAGACATATAGAGGTGTACAATGGGATTTAGGGGGATGCACTGGATGGAAGGGAGGCGATGTACTCAGTAGAGCACAAATATTCATCTCCCTTGCAGCAACATACAAATTTGGGAGATCACCTTCACCGTAGAAGTAGGTGTGTGAGTGATTATGGATGGATAATGATTGACCCACAGTTGGTAGAGATACCTACTATTGTACCTTATGGTTGGTGTTCAATGATGAGTACAGGTGATTATTTACCATGGGTGTCGATGGATGAGCTTTTGGTTAATACCTTTGGATTGACCAAAGCATATGATACTTTCTAGTCCTACAGCTGGTTGTAGATATTTATGATGGCCTTTCCTGATACTTTCATCATTTATAGAAACACAGGGGGAGCTAGACAGTGGCAAGGGGCATGGAGAGTTGGTAGGTCGAGACCACCTAACAGGAGTGTCTTGATTTCATACATCAAGATAGGGATGGATCATCAGGGGTAAATAGTTGAGGCCTTGGGCATGATGGGGAGTATACTAGTCCATGGGATATAGGATATCTCAGATGTTGCTACATATTCAGACTCTCATTGGGATGAGGGTGGAGTGATTTCGACAATTACTAGTAGGGCACATCAACAGTTAGTGGGGATTGGAAGTGATGAACTTCCAAATTTGACATGGGATCCAGGAGTCCATTTGGTCAATAGTTTGTTTCATCTTCTGAGGATCCATGAGTGGAGGATCCATAATGGATACTTTGATCAGGCAGTCATGATCAGAGTAGAGCAGCATCAACATGATGGTCCCTGTCAGAGACTAGCATGGGACCTTGGGATTACAGGGTTGGGCATTTCATTGACTAGTGGAGATGAGTGGACCTTTGCAGGGGGATGTCCCCTTGATTTTCCGATGAGTTTTAGTATTGGGGAGAGCACATCACTGGTTGGTGATTCGTTGAGGTCTTGTAGTACCTCACTATGGAAACAACATGTTCAATCGGTGGGGGTCATGTTGGGTTTGGTATGGTCTGGTAGGACAGACTCACTTCGTTTTGAGGCTATGTGTTATTTGTAGGAGACTCATGGTAGTGATATGTTATAGGATTATATCTCACGAGGCATTGCAGCTCATATTTTGATATGGGATCCAGGGATTGGAATGCTTATTAGTTCAGTGTTTGATGGAGTTGAGTTTAGAGTAGAGTGGTTGCTCGGGGAGTTGACTAAGATTCTTTGGCCATTGATCATTCTACTCATCAGGAGCATGTGGATGTCATGTGTGGTGAGCACTTGGAGAGACCACATCTTGAGGGTAGTCTACCTTGTGTCACACATGTGGATATGGGACCCTGGTATCATATGTAGTTGGATTCAGTTATTGCTTGAGGACAAGCAATCTTCCAGCAGGGAGGACTGTAATGTCCCCATTTTGGGACACTATAACATTACAACATTTCAGAGTGTTATGCCTACTCGAGTAGCCAGATAGGGGTGATAGAGAGTTCGAGAGATATTGAGGGGTTTATTTGGGCTTGACTTGCATTGTTCATCATTAGGATCCATTCCACACAACTTGGCTTTAGTTTCGTTGCATTCTGACAATTTCTGTAATTTTGAGTTATTATGGGTCATATCTTAAATAAATTCAATAAGAAGGTCATAATGGGAATATTTCTTGAAGAAACCTCTTAGTGTGATAGCTCATCAGAATCGGGAAGAAGAGCACTACAGGATAAGATGGTGAGAAGTGACTTTCAGCGGCTGAAGAAGCCATAAGGATGGATAAATCACTTTTTAGAGGTAAAATGGTTAATTAATTAATTAATTAAGTGATTTAATCATGGAATAATAAAATAAAGTAAAATTCACTTGGAAGGAAGAAGTCAACAGTGAATTAGGGTTTCATCAGTGATTTAGGGTTTTGGAAGTCAATAGTGAATTAGGGTTTCAGCAGGGATTTAGGGTTTTGGAAAGCTATAAAGGAAGGTTCAGTGACCTAATTCAACATTATGTAGATTATGACTTGTCATTGAGGAGAGAGGCACATCTCAGGAGAGATAGTTCAGTGGATTCCAGGAGGAAGACACTAGTTGGATGATTTCGGTGTTGAGAGACAGACCCTAGTCACCGAGAAGATCATTCAAGTCTTCCATCATTCTTCAACAATAGTTATACAGTGTCGAGCAATAAGGGCGCATTCATCCAAAGTGAGGGTGCAACTTCTGAGAGGGTTTTAGTCGACTTATCCCATTTAGGGAGAATTCTGAAATTTCCCTCCAACCCATTTGAGAGGAGGGCAAGGTGCATCTTTTGCCTAGTTCCTCATCAGATTCCGACGTAGGAATCAACTAGGACGTATTTTCCAGACTTGGACGTGCGACACTTTTGGCGGGCACATTTGGGGTTCAAGAGCGAGCATCAGACCAGATTCAGGGAAACCCTTCCGACCCATTTCCCAGTAGACCAAGGTGGTCATTTTGAGACATATCTCATCTAATTCTGACGGTGGAACCACTAGGACGCATTTTTCCAGAAGAAGAGGGGTGCATTCCTGAGGGGTATCCATCCGGGGTTTAGATTCATCAGCTCCGGGTATTATCTTTTAGTTACTTATTTGTATTCCAGCTAAGATCCTTTTGTCTTTTGATCTAGCCGAGTGTTGTTATTTTATTCAGCCACAGTTGCTTATTTGTATTCTGGCTAAGATCCTTTGTTTGTTGATCTAGTTTAGTATTGTTAGTTTATTCAGCCGCATTCGACCATTTTGTAATCCATAAACATATCATAATACAAACTTTGTAGTCCTTTGTCGCATTTATTACTTGTATGATCATTTATATGTTGTAAACCTTTGATCCTACACACACATTAGCAACGTTTCCTAGACTAGCCAAGTCAGGAACATTACATCCTACATCTATTGACAAAACATTGTCATTGATCCATATACATAATAATACTAAATCAATCATATGTCACATTGCGTAAAATGAAATACTCAAAAATAGACAATCCACTCCCTCTAGAGTCCAAGGAGGTCCATTGATGCCCTTAGCATCCATAATTTGTCACGTGTCCTGCACACTAGGTAAAATTGTCAATAACATATGTCAATAAATATATATCAAATAACAATAAATCACAACACATCAACATCATCATGTAAAATCCATAACCAAAACAATATTACCATGCACTATAACCAGATCACTTGTATGCAAGTGTTGTAGTGTACCTTTTTTCTTACCCAGAGCTTATATCGCACTATGTAACAATCTGTACACACACTTCTACATAATTCGTACATGCATTGTATAGTCACATGCATGCAAGTAGTGAAATACATTTAACTCAGAGTAAAAACATTTAATTTTACTGCTATGATTAACAATCCATAGCATTTAACAGTAATTCATATACACAGCAGAAAACATGATAATTTATGTAGCACAGTCATGCAAAGTTCGATAAGAACAAAGTTAGATACTTATCTTGTAACAGTGGTGAAATCCACCAACCAAGTGCAGGCCTTCCACGAACCTCCCAGCCTTAGACCACACTGCTCATCATCTCAACAGTGGATCACCCCCGAGCTGGGACCGAGATCCACCCCAAGGCAAGGAATCCTAGGCTAGGCTAAGGTTACAGGGAAGCACCATAGAAATATCTGGAAGGATTCTTCCCAAAGAAGACATCTTACACCCACTACTACCAGACTCTCATTCCGCACATGCCTGTTCCACCCGGGAGTATACACTTTCACATGCACAGTCCATCGGTGCTAACCTCCTCTTTGGGTCTCGGCAACAGGCTGGATCATGAAGTCTCAGAGTTTAAAGCTAGTGGTGGACACTCTCTGGAAGAAACCGCTTCCCAACAAACTCTTTCACCTGGAAAGAGTTGCTCACAGGCCTAACAACCTACTTCTTCCAACAACAGTCACCTCCCTCACCAGAAGAGAGGACATACACCAGCTCAGCACGAGCTTACTCTGGTCAATATGCTATGCGTAGTCCAGCACTGCACGGCCGCAACAACCAATTGGGAAAAATGAACACGCGCTTCCCCAACAGGTTCAACAATCATGGAATCGTATCATCGTTTTTGTTTCGGAATGGTACGAGTTAATCTTGCAGAGGTCAGACTGGTTCACGCTCAGACAGTCGGGTAGAATGGAGAAGATCCCCCTCCCATGTTTCATCTCGACTATTATATTTGCATGCACTAGGGTTGACACTTGTCACCCTGGAAAATGCATGCATTCCCATATCATGCATCCCTTTTTCACGTTTTCCCTTGCCAGGAATGTAGGATGAAATAAAATACACATGTCTTTTGGGAGATAATATTAAAATATTATAACCAGGCTTAAGCCCCCTAGACTTAGCCCCTAGGCTCAACACTTAGCCCCTTTTTCCCACCTTCCAGTCCCTAATCCCTTGCCCACTCTGTGAATGCTCAGTCCCCCTTCACTCATTCATCGTGGTTTCTCTGCACCTGGCAGTGTTTATATTTCATTAATCATTTTGCATACATACAAGTACATCAGCAGGCTCCTGGCCTTCAACACTTAGGGTCCCTGGCCTAACAAACACATAAGCCTACCAGTTATACAAAACTTGGCTCACCAGCCTATAGAACATGTTTACAATTCATTTCATATATCATGATTTACAACGGGGCTCAGCCTTGGGGACACTACAATCCCCCTCCCCTTATTTTTGCACTATCCTCAGTGCAACTTACACTGTCTCTGCAAGTCTTTCAAAATTTTCAAAAAGATGTGGGTACTCTGCCCGCATTACTTCTTCATGCTCCCATGTCGCGTCTTCAGGTTCGTACCAGGTCCACTGGACCTTTACAATCCCTATAGCTCGATTCCAGAGCTGTTTTCTTTTCCTGTCTAATATGCGCACATGATGCACTTGCAGGACACCTTCTAGTTCCACCTGAATCATAGTCCAATCGATAACATGATTAACATCAGGTACATATTTCTTAAGCAGTGAAACATGAAACACATTATGTACATTCATAGATGCAAGTGATGCAAGCATGTATGCAACTGGCCCAATCCTTTCCAGGATCTCAAATGGCCCACAAAATCTTGCTGCCAACTTGGCGCAACTTCCCAGCTTCAGGGAATTCCTGTTAGTTTTCACTTTCAGGAAAACATGGTCACCCACTTTGAATTCTCTATGGGTTCTGTTACTATCAGTGTAACTTTTCTCCCTTTCCTGGGCAGCTTTCAGATTCTGTTTGATTTTTATCATTTGATCTTCCATCTCTTTGAGTAGTTCAGGTCCAACTACTACTCTGTCAGCTGGATTATCCCAGCTCACTAGAGTGTTGCACTTTCTTCCATAAAGTGCTTCGAATGGGCTCATCTTCAGAGATGTATGATACCCATTATTGTAGG
>ML780856.1:477540-498096 GCA_009831015.1 Picea engelmannii | reverse complement strand
GGACATAAAAGCATATAGGTTATTTGAACCTATTACTAAAGAAGTCTTTTTTCGACGAGCTGTCCGTTTTGATGAAGGATTCAACCCCACATCAAATCCTTCTCCATCTTCAGATTGTCATGTAGACAATTGTGTTGAATTTGTTTTAGCAAATGATGATGAACCTTTTGAAGTTCAACATCAACCAGAAGAAGATATACCACCTGCAGCAATGGAGCATGAGCATCATGAACAAATTGATCTTGAACATGAACAAATTGATCAAGAACATGAACAACTTGATCAAGAACTGCATCTCAGGAGGAGCCTTCATGAGAGAAAGAGGCCTGACAGGTATGGCTATGAGCCAACTGATTTCAACTATTCAGCCTCAGCCTCTTCCCCTATTCAATCACAAACAATAGGTGTCTCCTTCTTAAGTCATACTATCTCAAATGATCCACAACAATTTTCTGACGCTGTTGGCATACCTAAGTGGGATGCTGCCATGACATAGGAGTATTCTTCATTGATGAAGAATCACACATGGGATCTCGTGTCTCTTCCAAAGGGATGAAAGCTAGTTCGCTGTAAATGGATCTATAAAACCAAGTATGCAGCATATGGCTCTGTTGACAAGCATAAGGCACGTCTTGTGGCCAAGGGATTTTCACAAGTTGAAGGGATTGATTACTCTGAGACCTTTACCCCTGTTGCCAAGATGAATTCTATACGCCTTGTTCTTTCTCTGACTGCTTCGCAAGGATGGTCAGTCTACCAGATGGATGTAAAGAGTGCTTTTCTACATGGTGACTTAGATGAGGAAATCTACATGGAGCAGCCCCCTCGTTATGTGCAGGATTCTTCTCTTGTTTGTAGGCTCAGACGTTCTCTTTATGGTCTCAAAAAAACTCTTCGAGCTTGGTATGAGAAGATGGATAGTTTTCTGATTTCTTCCGGGTTTGATCGCTGTCATTCTGATCCTATAGTTTACACTCAGAAGCATGGAACTGATCTCTTGATTTTTGTTCTGTATGTGGATGATTTAATTCTCACTCGGAGTTCTTCATCTATGATTCAGAGTATTCAACAAGCATTGATCGGACAATTTGATATGACAGATCTGGGGCTTCTACATTATTTTCTTGGTCTCCAGGTTCTTCAGTCTTCTGAAGGAATCTCCATTTTTCAGCAGAAGTATGCACTTGATTTACTTCAGCGCTTTGGCATGGTTGATTGTAAACCTGCTCCTACTCCATTTCAGTCATGAGTCATACTTTTTGCCAGTTGCTCATCACCACGTATTAATCCTTCATTGTATTGACAATTTATTGGGAGTTTGTTGTATCTGACTCATACACGTCCTGACATATCTTTTGTAGTAGGACTTGTCTCTCGGTTCTCTCAAGATCCTCATGAGAGTCACTGGAAGGAAGCTAAACACATTCTGAGGTACATTCAGGGTACTACCAATTTTGGTATTCAGTACTCTTCTGGTGCCTCTCAGCTTGTGGGATTCACTGACTCTGATTGGGTTGGTTCGGTTGATGATCAAAATTCCACATATGGCTTTGTCTATTGTCTTGGCTCTGCACCTATTACATGGTCTTGTAAAAAGCAATCTGCAATTTCTTTATCCTCTGCGAAAGCTGAGTATCATGTTGCAGTTCTTGCAAGTCAGGAGGTTCTTTGGCTTCGACAACTCCTTACAAAGTTTGGCATTCAACAGGATCGTCCCACCACTCTTTGGTGTGATAATCAGAGTGCCATACACATCTCTCGTAACCCAGTGGAACATCAATGGACCAAACACATTGAGATCCACATGCACTTCATTCGCCAACTCATCCAGGATGGTGTTCTCAACCTGGAGTATTTGCCTACTGAAGCGCAAGTTGCTAACATCTTCACTAAACCTTTGGCATCACCTCGCTTTCTACATCTACGATTGATGCTTGGGGTCAAAGAAGTTGTCTATGGGGGGTTACCTTAAGACCTCCTATTTTCTATTGTTTTCTCTCTTCGGGGGAGGAGTTTTTTTCCTATGGGTTTTCTCCTTTTCTCGACTTATGAAAGTTTGTATTGGATACATTAGTAAGCTCGTATTCATGATTCATATATTTTGTTTTTTTACTTCCCTAAGTTGCACTTATGGGGGGGTGTTGATATATAAGTTTACTTAGGATAGGTAGGTCATGTCATTCTTTTTTGGATGTTTATGGATAATCGCCATGTGCTTCTTTGACTTATACCATTCATCTACTTGTCTCATTACTTCATGAGAGAGTTATCCATCTACCTTCATCTACCTTCATCAATGTTGTCTCCTCTCAGCCTATTATAAATAGAGGAGCTCTTCAATGTAATCAGCAAGAAGATCTAATAGATCATTCTCTCGTTTGTGGAAGGTTATTGGTCTTTGCAGTTATCTTGTTATGCTTGTGATATTGTATTTTCTCAATATCTACAAATTAACGATCAAGCATCAATCTCATAATAATATAACAATGTTCTCTATCTCCCGTTATATTACAAAACAGAGATATTTAAAACAATGATATCAGGTTTATTATATTCATGAAGCCTTCCAATTGATTTAAACGATAATTCGTTCAATAACTTGAAAACGTGTTGCATCATAGATCTAGACGCAATTCGAACAGATTCGTGATGGAGAAATTTCGAAGCTTTTGTTTTTTTGCAAAACATTCCTTCTAATGACCAAATTACCATGTTGGGAACAAAACCCATGTTGAGGATTCTTCAGATTTGTCTTCATGTGCACAAAAAATGGAACCAAAATGGCAGTGTTGGTGTGGGAATGTTGAAGTGCAATAATGTTACAAGAATTCTAAGCATGTTGATAAAAGAATCACACTTCACAAACCATCTTCAATAAACCATGATATAATCTTCTTTTAATCACTAAAAATGTAGAAAACAATACATATTAACCACACTAAATGTATAATTGTGAATGACGATAGATACTGGTGGTTTATGGTGTAATAAGATGTATATTATCGGTGAATGCATTTGTATAGGGGAAAATATGACAAAAGTGGAGCCCAACAATTATCATGTTAAGTTCTCTAGAAATGTGGATCATATTTCTTATCTTGTCCAATGATGTGTCTTATCTCCATCATGCTATGATGGAGATGTTGTCTTTTTAAATCTCTTAAGTTTATGGTTTAGAGTCTTGTATCATATTGTAAATATCCATCTTTTGAACAAGCTTGTTCATTTCTCAAGCAATCTCTAGATGATAATATTATTTTCTAAAAGCTTAAGTCTTTTATATATCTTTTCTGTAAATTGTAATATATCGAAAGAGGAGTTCTACCTCTATAAAAACAAGAAGAGTCTTTCTTGTTCCCACAAGATTTTCTCTCAATGTTGGTCATTTTACCTTGACTGAAAAATGATCAACACCTCTTAATTTATCTCTTAAGGAGGATTTAGGTATTTCCTTTGTTTATAAAAGTACAATATAACCCATCCTTGCAAATGTCTAAGGATAATTGTATGTATGGTTTTTGTACCATTTATACTCTTACAAATGTCTAAGTCTAATTACAATGAAAATCTAGTTGATAGATTGTCCTGTGCATGTTATGGGTTATGTATATGTATAACTGAAAGTATTTATTTCCAGGATAGAAAATCTATGCTAACTATTTCTTAAACATTCAATGAACTTCTATACAATATTTCCATTCTTAATTTCTTGGAAGGAAACTACAATATCTACAACAACTATTAAACATATACAATTCTACACATTTCATAAAAGAAATAATAATAACATAACAACTAAATTTAAAATGAAACCTAGGGAAAACAAAATGAACCAAAAAGTTCCACCCAGCCATAGAGTGGATCAACAAATTCACTTGATCCATTACCCCCAAGCGTGGTCATGAATCCATAGTGGAGAAATGAACCTCTTATTCCAACAAATTTGTTTAGTGTCTTCAACTGTTTCCTAACACCTCAGTGCTCACACAACAACTTTCTTCGTTCCTTAGTTATCCATCAACAAAAATTTCATTCTTTACCAGTAAATTATTTTCACTTTTCCATATGCTAAACATCGTCTCGCCTCCTCACACCTGTGTATATATCCAAGCTATTTCTGCTTGGGAAATTCACATCTTTGGAAATCCCTAATTTTTAGGTGTGTCAATCACCAAAATTGACTTCTAACATTTGTACTTTTATAGCCACGGTTAGGTGCAACTTGTTCCCCACTCATGTATTCATGATCATCTCTTTTTAACTTGGTTTTTCTTTCTATCCCCTTTATTAATTAAATAAAATTTGTGTCTCTTACATCTGTCCAACATTTAAGGACACTTGGCAAGTCAATATTTTGCAAAGAAATTTACACTAATAACAATCACCTTTCTCCTACGAATCCTAATTTCAAATTTTCCACTTAAGGAAATTATTTAATTTACTAAATAATTTATTTGGGGATATTACAATTTTTGTGGAAACATACTCCCTTAAGATTAATTTCTCATCCTGATAGTTTTAAGTATTGCAAAAGACAACAAAAACCGATGTTGCACTATGCTTTTAAACTAAACTAACAACTATATGCAACATTTATTTACTCATTTACTATCCTACCTTACCTAAGAAAATAACATTTTTCAAGTATATAAGTACTTCTAATGAGACCACGTGGGTGATAAGATTATAAATATACTCACATCCAGGTTTAAAAATGATACTTTAAAAAGTACCAGAACATGAGGAACCAACTACTTCGAATGATATGATGTGAAGAGTTGTTGAAGAAGAGGGTGGTGCTTTAATATGATGGCCATCTGAAACCAAAGGTCAATATAGTCATCATATCCTTGGTTCACTTCTTCATTTGGACCACTCTATATTTCCCTCCGCAATGTCATACAGATCTTCTTGATCAATTTATTAAATGCATAAAGGATCTAACGATGGGCATGGTGGAAATTCTTTGGTCTCAAGTTCTACTGTCTGCTCTCCATTGAATGTAATCCATGGTTGTCCAATATCCTATGTAAATTATAAAGGATGATCACGGGGAGATTCTAGATGTGTCTCATGGAAATTTTGGTTGTCTATCACTTCCTAGAGTTCAAGTGTGTTCTTGACTTCTGTCAATATTTTATCTTCCTGAGATGCAGATATCTCAGGTACAAATAAGATTGGAGAAATTAACTCAAATATTTGCTCGAATAACTCTCGAGAGTCCTTGAATATTTATTTTCTAGTTTATAATCCATGTATTTCACATGGATTAGTGTACAGGGCTTCTTACAACACCCAAAAAGAATCATTAGAAAAAAAAAAAAAAATTTAGAATGAATGAATTGAACCTAATTGCATAATTGAAAAACAAACCACACTTGCAGGAAAAGAAACTCACTTCAAGGAAAGAAATAAAACTTGCATAAAAGAAACACTCTTGAATAAAAGGAAAGCACGCTTGAAGGAAAGAAAACACACTTGCAAGAAAATAAACACACTTGCACGAAAGTAAACACACTTCCAAGAAAGTAAAGACACTTGCAAGAATTACATTACTGGATTTGGGTAGAGACCCACTAAAGTGGACACGTAGGTTCTTAACTCTCATCTTACTGTCTTGTCCTCCACCAGGCTATGTAATTTAAAAACAACCTACCTATTCTCTAATCCCTTTATCACCTCCCCGAAAACAACTCCAAAAGAGTTGGGTAAATTATATGAAATAATTTCGAGACATTAATTTATCAAACGAGAGTTCGTAAAATTAGATATAAAATCACATGAAATAAAAGATTAGAGCCTATTCTAACCTAGGTTAACAACTAATGTCGGTAAGCACACTTCAAAATGGAATGAATAAAAGCGATACATGCACAGATGAAAATTGAAACCACAAGATGTAGCTTAACACTAGATCACAATATCATGTCTATCGAGTTATATCTTGATCTTCAATGGCTTATTCCTGTAGTGGTTAGCTAAGCTACGGGAAAACCAAATTATTGTGAACTATATTAAAAGACAAGAAAATATGAAAGTAAATGTGTAATTTACCCAAACTGACATTCAATCAGTTAGATGAGGCTACTCAAACACTCATGTATGTGTGCTACTGACCTAAATGGGAATTTACCAGTTTTAAGAGGAAATACACCAAACTCCTAATTAACTCTATATCGACAAAATGATGTAGCATAAAGACTTCAAAGAAACACACTGACATACTTGTCCTCATGAAACGATGCACGTCAAAATGAAAGAGAATTAAGTGTAGGTACGAGATTTATTTTGTTTTATGTACAAGAATATAATTTATTTGCGTGGATGACCCATTTAACCTTGCATTTTCACTCATTTAACAATTAGCAATATCTAACAATAACATTTAACAATACTGAACAATACTAAACAAAAGAGTCTAAGTAAAACAATTTACAATAATATTACAACATGACAATTATATATCTATGAAACAATGTAAATTACATCATATAAACATAATATGATAAAAATATGTAACTAACAATATATAACAAATAAACAATATACATTTAAACAAATAATGTAACAAATAATAATAAAAAATGTGTGTAATAACAAAAATATGTAACAATTAACAATATCTAACAATAACATTTAACAATATTGAACAATACAAAACAAAATAGTCTACATATATAAGTAAAACCATATACAATGATATTACAACATGACAATTATATATCTATGGAACAATGTACATAACATCATATATTATTGTTACAAAAATATGTAGCAATTAACAATATCTAACATTAACATTTAACGATATTGAACAATACAAAACAAAAGAGTCTAAAACAATGTACAATGATGTTACAACATGAAAATTATATATTTATGCGTAAATGTACATAACATCATATGAAAGAAATATGTAACTAACAATATATAACAAATAAACAATACATCAAGATAACATACATGAGACAATGGGGAAAGGGCTCTCCGGCTAGGGTTTTCCTCGCCGCAACCCCTCCTGCATAATTCTTTGTGGGTGCCTCCTTTGAGTTTTCCTGGTTCTTTCACTCCCGTGGTTGCTTGGTGTTCCCATGATGGTGATGGTGTGCCCCTGACGGTGCTGGTGTGCCACTTTCATGGGCGCCTCCTCTTCCGGCATGGTCGTGCTTTGTGCCCTCTGCTGGGTTTGAATGTGGCTCCGCCTTGTGGATGCACGGTGTTTTTTGCAGGTGCCCTAGCCTTTGACGGCTTGGTTTTACTCTGTTGTGTTGCTTCTTACGTGGCTCATGGAATGTTGATGCTGGCCGGTCTAGCTTCTTTTTTTCTGAGGATTATCCCTCGAATAAATCCGTCCCAAGCCTTTGAAGGGTCACTTTCTCGGTGTGTTGGTGGAAAGGTTATGGGTCTATGTTATGAGAGATGGAGCTTGTTGATGCAGTCGCTGATTTTTTCTTCTTGTTTTTTGGTTGGAATATATTTCTGAGGTCCATTCTTTGGGTGTGCAGTGGGTGTGCAGTGTGGATTTGTGGATCTTCACTTTGAGATTCTTCTTGGGCATGCAGTTTTGTTCTTTTCCTTTACCAGTGATTCTTATTGTAAATATTATTTGTGACTTAATAGTTATTTTGGGCTCTTTCGTGTTTTTTACCCATGAATTGGAGGAGTACATCATACACCTCTCAATATAATTTTAAGTCCTTTTGGATGAATAAAATTAAAAAAATTTCAGAAGAAAAAAAAATGTCAAATAAACCATATACATTAAGAAAACGGTGTCACAAATAATAAAAAATGAATATAATAACAAAAATATGTAATAACAGTGTAACAAATAATAAAAGATGAGTGTAATAACAAAAATATGTAATAACGATGTAACAAATAATAAAAAATGCTTATAATAACAAAAATATGTAATAAACAATATATATGAGTTAACAAAACATGATAACAATATATATATGAGTTAACAAAACATGATAACAATTGACAAAATGATAAACAAACAACAAAAGGTAATGACAATTAAATAGACAATACACAATAATAAGAAAACAACACAACAATTAAATGTACAACATCAACACACTATATGATATAAAAAAATAACGTATGAACATGATAACATAATATAGCAACCACATATATTATCACAATTATTTATAAAACATAATCTTATCCAATCCACATATATAATATTGTATCGACAACATAAACCAAACATCATATATAAATTTTGCATCCAAGTCACGAAATATGGATATAACAACGTAACTTGAAAGGAATGTATCACACCAGAATATATATATATACTCTATAGAAAATATATGATGACAACAACGATCGAACTCTCATACATCCACATGAAAAACAAGGTTATAACGTGCAACATTTGAATATGCCATGTTAATTAGAGGGAAGATGAATCAATGTAGTATTCCAGATATAAATTATTATGTAGAACATAAATATTTTAGTTAGAAATGGAAGAACAATAATGATTGAACCATAACAATACCAGAATAATACCAAAATAACATTAGAAAGAGCATCTTGATTAATGATAACAATGTTCACTTGCCTCTTCGAGGGGGAAACCTCCAACAAAACAAAGCTCTCTTAAAATAATATCCAATACAATATTTCACATACCATCTACTCCTATTTATACTAAATCTATCTATCCAAAAGAACAATCTAGAGGAAGATCCTTCTAGAAGCGGAAGATTCTATTAGGTCTTCTTGCATTTGACTTATTCTTCCTTATTGTTAGGCCTTATTAATATTGTCCTTTATTACATGAAATATATTATTCTACCTATGTAAGGGGTTAAGGAGGTTAGGTCCCTAACATGCCCTCCCCCTTGAAGAACAACCTTGTCCTCAAGGCTTAAGATTAGTAAATTGTTGTAGAATGGTGGTTGGCTCCCAAGTGGCATCTTGTGGAGTTGTATCTTTCCATTGGACTAACACTTCTTTGATGGTGCATTGATGGATATGATTCTCTCATTGGGCGAAGACTGTTTATGGCTGCAACTATATGGAACCTTCTTCATCCAACTCAGGAAGACTAGTTTGATTTTGGCACTTAGTTCCAATCACCTTTTTTAAGCAGGAAACATGAAAAATGGGATGGAGCTTCGATTGACTGGGTAGAGCTAACTGATAGGCCATAGATCTCACAGGGTTGAGAAATGTATATGGACCATAAAATTTGGGTGCAATTTTATGACAATGTTCATTTTTGAGTGAAGTCTTCTTATAAGGTTGTAGTCGAAGAAACACCTGGTCCCCTTCAAAAAAATGTCATTCGGAACGACCTTGACCTGCTTGTTTCTTCAAGTTATTATAATCCATGACCAAATTGTCTTTGAGGGCACAAAGGATAGCCTCTCACACTATAATATTGTTTTCAACCTTGTGAACCTTCGAGACCCCTGAAATATATGAGAGAATAGAAGGGGGATTTTTGCCATAGAATTCTTCAAAAGGATTCATGAAAATAGCTACATGGTAATATGTGGTGTACCACTATTCGGCTAGGGGTAATCATTGAGCCCACCGATTTTTACTCTCAGATGAAAAACACCTCAAATATGTTTCTAAACATTTGTTGACAACTTCAGTGTGGCCATCGGTATGGCGATGATAGGCAGTGTTGATATGCAATTGGATTCCCTATAGTTTGAACAATTCTTGCCAAAAATTGCTGGTGAAAGTGGGGTCTTTGTCATAGACAATAGAATTAGGGATTCCATGAAGCTTGAAGATATTATCCATGAATATTTGAGACACTGTGGTGGTTGTCAATGGGTGTTGAAGAGAACAAAAATGAGCATATTTGAAGAGACAATATACTATCACCATGATGAATGACTTATTGCCCGATTTAGGTAATCCCACAATGAAATCCATAGAAATATCTCACCAAATAGTAGGGGGAATCAGAAGTGGTTGGAGTGTGCCTGGAGCTTTGATAGTTTCTCCCTTTTTGCGTTGAGAGAGCTCACATTCAGCCACAAAGGTGCGGACGTCATGTTTCATACCATCCAAGAAAAAAGAACATTTGACTTGTCCATAGGTTTTTCTAAACCCTGAATGCCCAGTTACGGGTGAGGCATGAAGTTAAGAAACCATTGTGTATCTGAGTTGTGATTGATTGCATAAATACAAAAAGCCTTTGTAGCGAAGATCTTCATTGTGCCAAGAGTACCCTGGAGAAACTCAAGAATTTTGTTGCAATTGGTGGAGCATGCTAGAAATTTTGGGGTCTTGTAGCCATTCCTCATGAATAGCTTGGAGTCAATTTGGTACAATGAAGGAGAGGGAGAAAAGGGACATGTCTTCTTCATATTTTTGGGAAACAAAGTCGGGCACTACATTTTCCTTTCCCTTCTTGTAAATGATCTCATAATCATAGCCAAAGACCTTGGTCACCCATTTTTGTTGTGTTGGGGATGAAATTCGTTGTTCCGGGAAATACATGAGAATTTGATGATAATTTTTTATTTGGAATCGTTGACCCAATAAATAAAGATGTCAGAGATCCACAACATTTAGAATGGCTAACATTTCCTTTTCATAAATGGATTATCCAAAATTCCGCTCTTAAATTTGTTTACTAGTGAAGGCCAAAGGCCTTCCATCTTGCATGAAGACAAATCCAATTCCTTTCCCAAAAGAATCACATTCCAATATGAATATTTTTGTGAAGTTTGGAAGTGCTAGGATAGGGGTCGAGCACATAACATATTTCAAGGATTGGAAGGCATGATCCACAGTTGAAGTCCAAGTGAAATCATTCTTTTTAAGGATATAAGTGAGAGGAGACGCAATGTTTCCATAATTCCAAACAAAATTCTTATAATAGCCAGTTAAACCCAGAAAACTATGAAAGATATTAAGATTTTTAGGGCGAGGCAAATCCTGCATAGATTCAATTTTATTAGGATCCACTCGGACACCATGCTTGCTGACAATATGACCCAGGTATTCCACTTCTAAGGCACCAAACAAACATTTAGATTGTTTGAGGAAAATTTGGTGCTTAGAGATTAGATGGAGAACTTGATTCACATGGGAGAGATGGGATGGCCAATTTTTACTATAGAGGATAATATCATCAAATGTAACTAAGACAAATTGAAAGAGAAAAGGATGAAAGACATGATTCATAAGACTTTGGAAAGTGGAATAATTATTACACAATACAAAGGGCATTACCAAGAATTCATAATGACCCTCATGAGTGTGAAACGTAGTCATGGGAATGTGTTCTTATTTCATACGGATCTGGTCGTATCCAGAACATAGATCTAGTTTGGTGAAGTATTGAGCACCACTCAATTCATCCAAGAGGTCATCAATGAAAGGAATAGGGAATTTGTCTTTGATTATGAATTTGTTGAGGGCACGAAAATCATGACATAGGCGTCAAGTACCTTCTTTCTTGAGTACCATGGACTAATAGGGGATAGTACTGGGATGAATAACACCTGCTTCTAGTAATTCATGAACAATTTTCTCAATTTCATTATTTTGCGCAAAGGGATGATGATAAGGCCAAACATTGGGAAGAAAATTGCCCGGGATGAGAGGGATGGAATGATAATGGACTCCACGGGAAGTGGGAAGTTCTTTGGGAGTGGTGAAAACAACTTGGTGGCGGGAGAGGATAGATTGGAGGTTGGGATGCATAGATGGTGTCTCAATAGCATGAATGGAGTGGAGTTG
This sequence comes from Picea engelmannii, assembly GCA_009831015.1. Lineage (NCBI taxonomy): Eukaryota > Viridiplantae > Streptophyta > Pinopsida > Pinales > Pinaceae > Picea > Picea engelmannii. Next base: position 486,363 of record ML780856.1, on the reverse strand, counting down.
GGCTATAACTCCTGAATGACCTTCTTTTAGGAGCGTTTCCATGCGATGGGATCTGATGATATCAGGGGAGCCTGTTGTGATGCCTTGAAATTACACTATTTTCCCTCCTATTGGAATTGCATGGTTAAGTTCTTCAAATCCATGAGAATGGGGCCTAGAGTGCGTAACCATTCAACACCAAGAATAGTGTCACAACGACCCATGTCTATAGAAAACATATGGTGTTTCAGGTGATATTGACTGATTTGGAGTCACACATTTTCACATCATCCCCACATTTCATGGAACCACCATTGGCAATCATGATTTTAAAATCATTGATAGAACATATGTAACAATTGACTTCTTTGGAAATGCGGAGATGAATAAAATTATAGGTGCTACCACTGTCCACAAGGATGATGAATTTCATATTTTTGATGTAACCAATTAATTTGATAGTCTAGGGAGCAGAGAATCCAGTGAGGGAATTAAGTGAAATCACAAGGCAAATGTCCTATGGATCAGAGGGTGGGGTCATATCAGATGGCAGTGGTAGTTCCTCCAGAGGAAGAAAAAAACAATATTCTTTAGAAATATCCTCAGTCACATCCAGAAAAATATTTTTTTCCTTACACTTGTGCCCACGAAAATATTTGTCATCACAATTATAGAAAAGACCCTTGAGTTGACATTCAACCATTTCAACCCTAGTTAATTTCTAGATCTTGAGGAGATTTGCAGGAGGGACATAATTGGTGCATTTAGGATGCGGAGGAAAGGAGGGTTTGCAGGTTCAGGAAGATACAATATGTTGTTCTTCCTTGGCTCATTGAGTAGCTTCCAACCAAGTCTCGTGGCGTGCCATGAGAACATGGGCACAAATTTAATCTTTGAGGCCACTCATAAAGCATTCCCTAAAGAAAACATCTGACATGCCCTATGTTATGAAAGCCAAGTGATAAAATAAGCCAATAAAGTCTTCCACTATCCCAGATGTTGAGACTCAAAAATGTTGTATTTCCATCCACCTTTCCATTCATCATTCTTCACATTTCATCGTCCCATTAACCTTTCATGATGCCATTTTCGTAATTAAATATGGGTTTAACCTTATTATTTTCCAAATCATTTATTTTAGTATTAAAAGGGAATTTGTGATTAAATATTATAAAATTGACATGTTTTCATATATCTCAAAAAAGTGTGAGCTTTATTATGTGTAGGAATATGTGAAGGATTAATTCAAAAAGACTTCTCGAATACTTCCTCCACCATTTCAAGATTTGAGGAGATAATTCAAGCCTATTCCAAGGAGAAGATCATGAAGATTTTTTTGTCATATCTTATCTAATATATATGAGAGATATGTGTGAGGATTTGAAGGGATAATATTTTGTAATAATGGGAAATTGGTTGAGGGAAAAATGGATTTGTAATTATGATATGTTTATCTCATTTTCAAAGCTCTCTTGTATAAAAGAGAGTGTCCTATCTTCATGGGAGGAGGAGAATTATAATTATGTAGATTAGGAAAAGAATTATTATTATGTAGATTAAGAAGGAGAAATATTATTATGTAGATTAAGGGAATTGTTATGAGATAGGTTATTGAGGAGAATGGTTATGATGTAGATTGGATTCATGAAGAGACTCCTTTTGTAAACCTACATGTTGAAGATTAATGCAAGTTTGGATTTAGTTATTTTGTCTCTCTTAGAAGTTAGCATCGGTTGATCTAAAAGCTTCCATGTTGGCATCGACAAGGGTCACCAATCCATCTTGGTAATATTATTGTAAATTGTTAGTGTAGATTTTCATTTCATGTATTTGTTATTTTTATTTCATGTTATTTTGTTTGATTTCACTATTCGAATTTGTTGCAAAGTGTGGTAATTAAGGAACAATTGGATCTCCATATTTCACCATACACGAGCTTTAATGGAGAATCCCACTTGTTATTTTAATTTCTCGAGGAGATAGAATCAAATTTCATCTTTTCTTTTCATGATCCATCAATGAACATGTCCATCACCTGAGCAAGATATTTTGCTTTTTTATGAGTTTTTCTTTCCATCTTTCAAGTTGTGTGAAGATTGTTATTTTTAAAAGTGTGTTGGTTTCTAAACGGTTTTCTTATCTAAGCTATACTAAACAGACATAGGAACCTATCTGTTATCGGCACATATAGTGCATCAACTCTATTGATTACGAATATCGGTTGATAATTTATGTTTGGTAATATATTATGCATATAACTGCATTAACATTGTGGCGTCGTTGTCGGGGAGTTGTAAATGATAATAGGTAGTATTTGGATTAGATTTCTTTAATGGTTTTGGATTGGTTTTATGGATGAACTAAGGGTGGAGAGAAGATGGCAAGATGTGCAGGAAGAGCCCACACATCCACTTTGGTGGGCTTGCTCCAAAGTTAGTTTTTGCTCTTCCTTTTATGTTGAAGTGTGTTTCTTCTTATTTTATGAAAAAGTGTATTTTATTTATGATGGGATAACTTGTGAAAAACAATAACCTGGTGACAATAGTGTCCCAATAACGCAAGGAGTTCAAGTTTGGCGTACAAATAGTTTTAATTTCTTAGTTTTAAAATTCAAATCTTTAATGATAAATCATTCTCCATTTTCAATATGGTTTAACTATGAGTATAATATTGGAACAACTCACTCAGATCCTAGCAAAAGTCAGGATCTCTTCTTCTCTGGAAGAGGAGATCTTGACAGCAGCTGAAAGTATAATTACTCCTCCAGAGGAAAACAAAGAAACAACATACAAGGAACCTTGCACATCTGATGACGAACAATTATGCGAGTAGGAGATCGAGGAAGATAACAAGGAGTTGAAACATGGTCTGAGGAGTGAAAACTATGCCTACGAAAGCATTATCGAATGATGGTTTCAAGAAGGTACCAGGTTAGATCCATTTATTTTTTCTTTTTATTTTGATAATTTACAGTTTCACCACTTAGTTTTGCACGCTTATGTATATTTTCGATTGTCAATTGCAAAATTCACACTGAACATATTCTTCTGTAGTTGTGCTTATGGTTACATTGGCTATTTGATTATATGTAACTAATTTCTTATTTCTAATTAGTGTAGTATAGGTAGGGTTTTATTTTCAAGTTTTTAGAATAAGTATGCTCTCCTCCGTGCTTCATGCGACCGCGAGGATCAGAAAATAGGATAACTATGAAGTTTCAGGAATAATAAATCGTTGAGAATAAAAAAATTCTTAATCAAATTGTTCGGCTTCAATTTCAAATCATATATCTCCATGTGCTAAACAAAAAATAATAATAATTAATATTTTAAATTTCTCTTTTAAATCTAAATCTAGATGTAATACAAAATTAAAAATAAAAATAAAAATAAAAAAACAAAATAAATTGTTTCTTTGTATTAAACTAGTCTTCTAATTTTATTTTTATGCACATAAAAACAAAATCTTTACAAAATAAAAATAATAAATAAAATAATAAATAGTGTTCGAAAGATTTTTGACAAAGCTCGACAGTGAGCACCATGTGTCTTGTTCTTTGACGAGCTTGATTCTATTGCTACACAGTGAGGGAGTAGTGTCAGAGATGCAGGTGGTGCCACAGACAGATTTCTCAATCAGTTGTTAACAAAGATGGATGGGATGACAGTCAAGAAAACTATTTTCATCATTAGGGATACAAATAGGCCAGATATCATTGATCCTGCATTGCTAAGGCCTGGTCGTCTTGACCAGTTAATTATTGGTTGATGATGGTGGTGGTGTTAGGCTTGAAGATTATGCAGATATGTTTTTACACGATTGGTCATGTGCCTTGCATCAACGAATCCAATATCTCATTGAATACCTTTGACTCGCTTGCATTCAAGACCATCCCAGAGAATCATTGTTAGTTCATGCAACCCTTCAATGGTGTCTAAATCATATCACATAGAAAGAAAAAAAAAACTGAAGCAGAAAGTAACCTCTCGAAATTTAACGATGGGCAAAGGGAACTACTCATTGAACTATTCTCGTCGATTCATAATGAACTTACATGGAGGAAACCTCCTTCATATTCTGAATTCAATGTTTGATCTCGCTGGATTTTCATCTTGACATTCTACTCGTATGCAATGTGGTTTTCAGTTGAATAATGTTAAAAGAATGCCTTCGCGGAATAGAGAAATGGTTGGAAAAAGATGGGCACTTCATGGGTTTTGTAGATATGGTTAGGAAGTTCATGGGCATTATGAGCCTCTAGTGTTGGGATGACTTTGATATCCACCAAGATCCTTGGGTTCAGGATGTTTGGATATCTTATGGAGATGTACTTGTAGATGACTGGTCCCCTGTGCTGTTTCGACGAATTAAAACTCTCATTAAAGACAAAAATATCAAAAGATTAGTATCAATGTAGCTCTTGAATGGCGTCTGGATCGTCTCATGCATAAAAGATTGATAGCAGCGAGGAAGCTGGCAGAGTCTATGGATGACAGTCAGCAACTTGTGGATCACATTTTAGACATGGTTGAACTCTCGTAGTCGATTCGAAAGAGCCATGCAAAGGAGGAGCCTGCACAAGCAATAGATCTATTGTCGAGAAAGAAGAAGGATATCTACTATTGATTTTCATGCTTGCCTACGTTTTCTTATGAGAGGCGCAACGAAATTAGCCAACGGTTGAGAAAATTTCTGCAAATAAAAACGATCTTACAAATTTAGTATGTCGTCTGTCAAACGCAATCAGAAAATGAAAATAATTTCCACAAAGCATGGCATGGCTTGCACTTCATTTTGCGGTTTTCCTTTGTACTTTATATATGGATTATTTTTTCATAACTTTATGGATCTGGCATTTAGAGAAGTCTAAGTTGGTTGGAGATGAGTTTCTCTCAAAGATAAAATATCTGCTCGGACGGAGGCCTTCTCTTTCACATCCTACCAGAATCTGGTAAACTCTACAAAAGTGGAGTCTGGTCCAACTAATTCAAGAAAAGTGTCACTCCCTTTGTAAGTTCTTCACAATGCTTCAGACTTGGTTTAAGTCCACCAATGATGTATGGACATTCCCATGCCGACAATCAATGGCCAGTGGAACATGCAATTGTTAGATGCTCCTAGTGTTATGCATACAGAAACCAATAATGGCATCCACGAGGGGTCAAGTGAAAATGAAAAATCACACTTATTGGATGATGAATTGGAATATATGGGGTCTCGTGCAATTACTCATCTGAGAGTGTCTTTGAGGCATCCTCCCCTGACATGGAGTTCAAGAAAAAGTCTCAGGTCATTTTAAAGTCTATCAGATCTTCATATTAGTATCAAGTAGCTTCAGAAACTATTTCACATGCAATTGGTAGTCTGCTGGTAGAGTTTGAGAAAGTTCTTTATTCTATCTCTCCTATTATTGAGCCAATCCCCTGCATATATAGGTGCGGTAAGCATTCTAGGAATCACGGGGTTATTAATTTGGCATGTAGATGTGTGATTATTGACATTCCACTTAAGAACGTTTGGAATTGGTTTGAACAACCTAGTAACTATGGGTTGGAAGTAAAAGCCGAGGAATTTCAACAGACTTGGAGTGGAATTTTTTTTCTCAAAGGAAACAAAAATGGAATTTGGATCCCAAGTACAAGAGTATTTTATATGGGGGTTCTTGTGGTCCATTTCTGTTACTACAGATTGTGAAAGTGGTTGGCATTTTGGTGTGAACTTTTATATCAGGAAAACTGTCTTTGACTCACACCCTTATTATGATACTCGAAAGAAGGTGCGGTTTATGCCAAGGTTATACATTAAAACAACTTCAGGATTGTGGTGTGTTACAGGTACGGGCTTGCGAAATGACATAAGGAATCCAGTTGGAATGCAATTGAAAGTAAAAGATATTGTCTAGGATGAGCCTTTGATAATTTCAGTGAGAATTTCAGTTGTAGTTCAGTTAATTGATGATTGATTAATTGTTACATTCTTACATGGTCCTTTATTTTCAAATAATGTAACTATGACATTTTACTGTTCCTGTATTAATGTGGGTAATCTCTACAATGAGTGAAGTATTTGACAAATGGATAGAAAAGACCAGAGTTACAATGTTCTTCCCTCAGGCGACACAAACTTCTGGAGCATTCATGGTGGCTTGGTGGCGCAAGTATATGAAAATCAACAAACCATCCTTTGTTTTGTTTTATAATACAATTTCATCATAAAATTATATGTTTTCTTTATTAAAAAAAGATTAAAAAAAAAATAGAAGGATATATTTGTGTTTGTTTTATTATAAAAGATTATAATAACAAAAAAAAATGTTTTATTATAAAGAATTTCATTGTTTATAATAAAATAAATAAATAGAGAATTTCATTTTATTTCGTTTCTTAAAAAAATAAAAAAAAATAAAAAAAAAATATTTATATATCTTAGGTCAAACATAATAAAAAAAAATTAAAAATTAAAAATAAAAATTCATAAAAGATAAAAACAAATTATAAAAATAAATACAAACAAAAACAAATAAAATTGCAGATATATTTTTTATACATTCTTGAAAAAAATATGGAAACATGTTTTGCGATTTTACACTAAGCAAGAAATCAACGATGAAATAAGCGTGCAAAAACATGTACAAAAACACATTTTATTTTGCCGCAATCGTACTTAATCTCGCATTTTTTTGTTTTACGAAGATCTCACAAATTTTATTGCAAGATTAGTACTAAGTTTGATTGCAGGAATGAATACGCCCGCATTCCATGGCACGGTGATTTTCAAGAATCATAAAACTTTTGACAATACATGCCTTATTGACTGCTTGAAGGAGTTGATTCTCATCCTACACGTCATGGTGTTTGTTGTTACAGAACGACCATTCATCAACCCACTTTGCACCATGCATTATTTCTTCCAGTTATCCTTCAAAGAAGATTTGTCATCCCTTTGTTGAAGCTCATATTCCATTGAATTATCCTTCATGACTTCACTCACTCCTATCTTTCTGAGTTGCATAGATCTCTTTATCTTTTTCAGTTCATTTTTTCCTTGTCAATAAAACTATCCATCTCCCTTTTTATGACTACATTGCCTTGCCATAAACACTATTGGTACTGAGATGTTTTCTATATTCCTACCAATAGTTTTATCAGAACTCGCGTTGACTGATGTGGGATTCCTTAAGGCCCACCTTTCAACAAGTCTTGCCCCATCGACCTCAACACCTTATCTGGGATATAGACTAGAGTTCCTTTGGAGTACCTAGACATTTGCATGCCTTAATGGCAAATTATCTCGCTGACAATCATGGGAATACATCACTATCCCTTGATCGTCACATCTTGCAAGTGGCTCGACATCATCTCATTCATTCTCACTTTGCAATATGTACTTATGTACCTTGGCACTCATTGACATCAATGGTGAGTTTGCCTCACATTGGTTAATGGCATTCATCAATGGTCGATAATCCAATGACTTCTCTTCATGCTCGACATCGAAACATTCATTTGCATGACTAGAATTGTACCATTAGGTTTAGAAGCGGGTGAAGACTATACACTTTTCCATGAATCCATCAACAGTTGCAGTAGTATATTTTTATCCATATGAGAGTACCATAGTTCCACTTTCATACTTCCTATTTTCCATGATTAATCAACAATAGTTCATATTCCTCCACTTCACATTCTCTAATCTAGCAGCGACAGTAGTCACAGCTACAACAACAATCACCTTTCACATGATCCTATAGTAGTGACATCTTCCATGCTCCAGCAGTCGCATCAGCCATATTCCTATTGCATAGTTAATCAACATTTTGGGTAAGTGGAGGTATGTTGTTTTCTACTCATTAATTATGCAATTCCTTACATGATAGAGTGAATGAATTTGGAAAAATACTTCATCGTGCTCCCTTTCCTTTTCACTTCTATGACTCAGACCACGTTGCATGAGGACATGCAACCAATTCAGTTGGGGGGAGGGGAAACTATATTCTCTATCATCACTCCATTTTTCCACTACCATTATTCCATTTTTCGTTTCATTTACCATCTACCAACATTTTTTTTATTCCAACTATACTCTGTTGCACTTTGCTTCATAAGAATTGATATACATATTGGCATGATTCACAAATATGAAAAAGGGATTTCTTATACTCAGTGATGTTTTCTTATTCCAAAAGGAAAATGGGTAAATTATTATCATAACATCAATGGAACAAATAACGAAATGAATGTTGTTTACACAAGAACCAACATTTTATTATCATAACAGTAAGAAAAAAATAACAACGAAATGAATGTTTCTTACACAAGAACCAACATTCTCTATATTCATGGTTGTCACACAAGAACCAACCATAAGAAAAGGTCAGTTGTTACTCATGTAAATCCCATCCTGGAAATATTCATTATCATCACTTAAAGCCAAAATTTAGATGCCAACATTTCTTGGGAAGATCCATGCACAGTTGCATGAGGACATGCAAGAAGTTCAGTTGGGGGGTATGTTGAGACTCAGAAATGTTGTATTTCCATCCACCTTTCCCTTCATCATTCTTCGTATTTCATCGGCCCATTAACCTTTCATGATACCATTTTCATAATTAAATATGGGTTTAACCTTATTATTTTCCAAATAATTTATTTTAGTATTAAAAGAGAATTTGTGATTAAATATTATAAAATTGACATGTTTTCATATATCTCAAAAATGTGTGAGCTTTATCATGTGTAGGAATATGTGAAGGATTAATTCAAAAAGACTTCTCAAATACTTCCTCCACCATTTCAAGATTTGAGGAGATAATTCAAGCCTATTCCAAGGAGAAGATCATGGAGA
>ML780856.1:446392-461342 GCA_009831015.1 Picea engelmannii | reverse complement strand
TTGCTATTCAAATATGTACATAACAATCACTGTAAAGAAATAGTGCAATAAGGAATAAACTTAAAAGGGTGCTTATCAATTTGATAACATGTAAAAATCGATCAAAGGATAATAGTCTGAATATATCCTTTATATTATCTATTACCACAAAAATATAGTGATTCAATAGACTACAAAGTGTATTGCAAAAATAATTGTCATATTCAAATGAATCTTGTTCAAAATTTACATTTAGAGTACCACAGGTCAAGAATTCCAAATCCTTCTATATTGTAAACAAAACCCTAGGAAATTCTCTACAAAATTCTATATGTAGATGAAGATTAATGCGTGCATACATTAGTTAAGGACGGACATAGAACTCGAATACCATTCGAAGTAAGTTGCTTCCTTCACCCGATTACACCAACTTGCATAACTTGCAAAGGAAGTAAAATGAGGGTTTAATAACTATGCTAGCATTTTAATTCTATGGAAATCAAATAGTAGAATAAGACAATGAAAAACTTAGCTTGAGTTCTGAATTAGATCAACGGTTAGCATTAACTTTGGCCTTCAGTGCTTCGGGTGATTTCTGATGTTAGAAACTAGTTTTCCCCAAAGTACATACTCTTGAAGTGATGTAACCTGCTAGAATCACTGCTGACTTGGCATTGGTCGAGTGACTACCACGTGTCACTTAGATTCACGACTTACACGTACCTGAAATGCCAATTTCATATTGACACTTGTCATCATTTGATTGCACCACATGTCCTTGCTGATGTAGTGTGCTAACGTATATCTCTTGTCGCGGCACATATCCCCCTCCTGGATCTAACAACTGTGATCAGTTCTAGATCAATGGTCTAGATTCATTTCAACCTTTGGGAATTAGGGTTATCTGTTCCCAATTCTCAATTCTACCGAAGTGAGATTCCCCGAATAAAACTTGAGAAACTTGAATTCATCTAACGGTTCATATTTCACACAAAAATCTTTGGGTGCTAGCACAAGGTAGTTAAACTTGGAGAATAAGTTAGCTAGCTCTAGGATGCATTAACTTTGATCACGATCTATCAAGATCAATGGTTGGGAGGCATTGCGGAGATCAAAGTTGTGCGGTAGATAATTCTATAGGGAATTCTCGCAATCCAAACCATGGTTTCCCAGAATGGGTACATGTTAGCACGGGGACAAATTCAGAACGATTGACGGGTTACTCCAAAAACGCCAACCCGTTTCCTCGTAGTTTGAAAAGTACTAAATTTGATGTGATGTTTACAGTATTTTTTAGTTCAGGAACAAAGACTGTGGGCCCTAATGGATGTGTGGTGCCTGATACCAAGGTCTGGAGACTTAGTACTCTGGAGGAATTGTGTTTCAGTTACATTGAGTTGAGAACTCCTAGAGGCCAGAGTTAATATCGAGCATTGATCGGGATAATGTACATGTAAACCGATACCACAGTCCAGAGACTGGGTACTCTGGAAGTTTAGATATTTGGAACATCCCAGAACTTCTGAATCCCAAAGTTCCGCAATAAATCCCAACAATTAGTTGTAGAGGAAGTTGTGGACCATTGATCCACCCCACTTCGCGAAGCTCTCCAATTTGGTGTTTGGGAGAAATAAGGCATGAAGTAGCAATATATTTCGAAGCCAAATATCTAGAACCATGAAGCTCTAAATAATCAAGATAAGAACCTATCCAATAGCACCTTGTCACAACCTGTGGTCACATGCAATTGAGGGATGAAGAAAAGGGCTATTTCCCGAAAACTATGTTAAAGAAGGGAAAATGGGTTAGGAAGGGAGCCCGTGGGTTTCGTCTGGTTCGAACGTGCATCAAAAGAGTTACTAAAGAATTGGGAACTTTTTGATAGGTACCAACAAATATCTAAGAGTTGTTAGCTCAGAGAAAAGAGACCAACTACAAAAGGAATGCATCAGATAAAAAAAACAAGTTTTAAAGGATCATAGCTTTCTGCTCAAAGCTTAGAATTGAGCAAGGAAGTAGTCATTGGAAATATCTCATAAAGAGGATTCTAAGTATTCATCCATATTTGAGGATTGAGCATCTTAGATCACAAGAATTTAGAGAGGATATTTTTGGTGACCATAAAAGGAAAATTTGTGCATATAATACCAAAATGGTATATCGTGGTTCTAGCTAACAAAAATTGTTGTACGTTCATTTTTAGATGTAATGGTTATATTTAAAACAAAAAGAAAAAATCTACAGAAATTTGGGGTACATTACATATGGTATCAGAGCTGAAGGTTACAACACTTGGACCTCAGAGCAAGGCCAAAATAATTTTAATTCTTTTATTTCTGTTGAAGAAAAACTAACAAATATGTTTATTGTTACAAACAAGAAAATTATTGGTTTGTTGTGATAATGTCAACACAAAATTAAGAATAAATGAGACCCGGGGAGAATCCAAATAAAGAACTTCCTAAAGAACCAGAGCATAACAGTGAAGGAAGTTCAACCACCCAGGTTTTGGAAACAATGAATAACCTCATCGTGTAATTATAAGTGTTTAAAAGAGATAACAAAACGCTAAAAAAGGCACCAGAAGACCAACTAGAAATAATGAAATGTTGCTACTCAGTATAGTAACCAGGAGGATCCTAAAGAACAATGACAAAGAGGAAGAAGTCAACAAAAGGTCCTCTAAAAAATTTGGTCATGAAACAAAAAATGAGGACAGTTCTTCCGAAGAAACACACATGAGAGGAAACAAAACAGCTATGAGAAGAAAAAAAAAACATGTAGATCACCTAGAAGGTGAATTCAATAAAATAAAACCATCCACCTTTGACGGAGAATCAAGGACAGGTGAAGAAGCTGAAGCATGGCTACTAGATATAAATAAATACTTCCATATTTACAACTACTATAGTAATATGAAAGTGAGAATGGCCATTTACAACATGAAGGGAAAAACAAGTATCTTGTGGCAAGACCTGAAACTGGCTAAGGGATTGAGGGAAAAACAAATGGAATGGTTAGATTTTAAGAAATATTTCAAGAAGCAATATTTGTTAGAAAGATATTACGAAAGAAATACTACATAATTCTATGAGCTAAGACTCAGACAAATGACCATGGATGATCTGATAAATAAATTTCTAGAACTATTGAGATTTGTACCATACATCAAGGAAGACAAAGAAAAGATACAACGAGTCTTAATTTGTCTACCACAGTCATACAAATACATAATTGAATTTGAAAATCTTAATTCTTTAAATGAAGTGTTTAGAAAGGCTTAGATGTGCTATGATCAATACAAACAGAGGTCTGAAATTCCCAAGGCATGGAAGGACAAGAAACATGACATAATGAATCAACAAAAGAAAGGGTTCCAACCAACCCCTTTCCGTAATATGGAAAAAAGTTTCCAAAAGAAGGATTATCATTCAAACACCAAGTGTTGTCAAGGGGGAGGTAGGCTAGTTAATCTCGGAGTCAAGAAAATTGGGGACAGCCCCAAAGAACCATTGAAGTGTTGGGAGTGTGGAGAACCTCACTTGAGGAGAAATTGTCCATGCTTAATTTCCATGACAATAAATTTAGTCCATAATCTGCAATAAGCTTCGACAATAGGAGATATGGGCAGAGGCATGCGCAAAATTAATGCAACTATGGATGGCAGGAAAGTTTATCATCAATCCACTATCATGGAGGTTGAAGGTAAAATTCATGATAACCACATTTCCATATTAATTGAATGAGGAGCTAGTCTGATTTATGTCACTGTTGGTTTAGTTGAATTAAACAAGCTCAAGAAAGTAAAGCATGCTAAGTCCTGGTTAGTACAGTTAACAACAGGGACCAAGAGAAAGGTAACAAAATTTTATTCTTGAATGTGAACTCAACATAGATGGTCAAAGTACAAAGTTAGATCTCAACATTTTACCTTTGGGATCTTACGATTTAATCATTGGATTGGACTGGTTAGAGAAACATAAAGTAATATTAAACTTTTACGAAAAGTCACTTATTTACAGAGACGAAAACAACATAGTTAGGATGATATAAGGGATCAGAAAACCAGTTTCGGTTAGGCAGATATCAACCATGCAGTTTAAGAAATGTATGAACAAAGGTTTCCAAGTTTATGTCGTTCCGGTAACTAATCTATTAGAAAAGGAAAAGAAACCCAGTTTAGAGGACTTTGCAGTCCTACATGGGTTTAGGGATGTATTTGTGGAAAAAATACCAGAACTACCTCCAAGAAGAGAGATAGATTTCTCTATTGATCTACTACCTGGATCTACCCCGATATATGAGGTCCCTTATAGAATGAGTCTACCCGAATTAACGGAACTAAAAATTCAGCTACAAGAACTGTTAGATAAAGAATATATCATACCAAATGTCTCACCTTGGGGAGCACCGGTTCTCTTCATTAAAAAGAAATATGGGACCTTGAGACAGTGCATTGACTATCGACAACTAAATAAGATGACAATCAGGAATAAGTATCCTTTACCCATAATTAATGACTTGTTTGACCAAGTTGGAGGAGAAAGGATCTTCTCTAAGTTAGATTTAAGGTTTGGTTATCACCAAGTCAAAATAAAAGATGAAGACATAAATAAAACAACATTTAGAATACATTATAGACACTATGAGTTTGTTGTAATTTTGTTCGATATTACAAATGCACCAGTAAACTTTATGTGTTTGACGAATAGTATATTCAATCAATATATGAATAAATTTGTGTTGGTGTTTATCGATGATATTTTATTTTACTTAAAAACGGAAGAAGAACATGAAGAACATTTGGAAATAGTATTGCAGACCTTAAGGAAGCATAAGTTGTATGCGAAGTTTGATAAGTCTGACTTCTACCAAAGAAAGATACAATACCTAGGACCTGTGATATCCGAAGATGGTATTGCAGTTGATCTAGAAAATATAAAATCCATTATGGAATGGCTTATCCCTAATGATGTAGTAGACATTAGATCATTCATGGGAGTTACCGGTTATTATTGAATATTTATCGAAGGATTTTCTAATATTGCTTATCCAATTACATCCCTACGGAAAAAGGGAATACGATTTACTTAGTCACAAAAGTGCCAGGACAACATTGATAAATTAAAAGGATTGTTAACTACAACACCTATCCTAAGGGTAGAAGATCCCGATAAAGATTTTACAGTTTGCGTGAATGCAAGCAAAGAAAGCTTGGGAGGGGTCCTAACACAATATGGACACATCATCTATTACGAATCACGTAAACTGAAAGAACATGAATGGAATTATGTTACACATGATTTGGAATTAGTAGTTGTAATTCATGCTCTGAAAATGTGGAGACATTATTTAATGGGGATAAGGTCTATGCTACGAACCGAAAATAGTGGTGTAAATTTTTTATTCATTCAAGTAGATCTCAACGCAAGACAAGTGAGATGGCTAGCCTTTTTAGGTGAATTTTATTTCGAAGTAAGACACATCAAAGGAAAAGAAAACAAAGTTGCAGATGCTCTAAGTCCAGGACTAACGAATTTTATGAGATAAGTGTTAGAAAAGCATAAAATGACACCAACAAAGAATAAAATTTGCAAGCTGTTATGATGAAAAGTGCATCAAAACAACAACAAAATTATAAAAAAATGCAGAAAAACTGAACAAAGTAGATCTAAGTTTAGATAAAAATTGACTTCCAAGGTTCAAAAACAAGTTGTACGTGCCTAATTATGCTGATTTAAAATAAAAAATTCTTGACAAATTGCACAAAAGGCCATATTTTGGTCATCCAGGATACAATAAAATAATAATAGCCTTAAGAAAATTGTTTTATTGGCCTAACATGAAGAGTGAAACAACTCAATATTTATCTAAATTCTTAGACTATCAACAGGAAAAGGGTCAACATCAACATCTAGTCGGTCTATTACATACCCTACCTATACCAGAATGGAAGTGGGAGATTATCTCGTTGGACTTCATCACAAGTTTTCCTGAGACTCAAAAGAAAAATGACTCGATTATGGTAGTGATTGATAAAATTAGCAAATCTGCACATTTTATACATGTCAAATCTACCTATAAAGCAATTAATATTGCTGAAATTTTTATGAAAGAAATATTTAGATTGCATGGAATTCCTAAGATGGTGATATCCGATAGAGATGCCAAATTTACGTCAACATTTTGGAAGGAATTGTTTGCAAGATTGAATACTAATCTGAATTTCAGCACAAGCTACCATCCGCAAATGGATGGGAAAACCAAACGAACAAAATCAAATTATGGAAGACATGTTACGAATGTACATAAGAACGAAGCCAACTAAGCGGGAGGAGTACCTACACTTAGTTGAATTTTTTTACAATAATGGCTATTAGACATCATCCAAGATGAGTCTCTTCGATGCATTATATGGAAGGAAATGCACAACCCTGATTAGTTGGGATAATCAAATTGACAGGATTATGATGGGACCGGAAATGCTCCAGGAAATGAAGAAAATGGTAAAAAGAGTACAACAAAATTTAAAGGAGGCCCAAGACCAACAAACAATCTACGTATATTTAAAAAGGAGACACCATGAATTTCAAATTGGGGACCATGTATATCTGAAAGTCAAAGCAAGGAGGAGCTCTCTAAAGCTAGGAAATTTTTCAAAGTTGGTGCCTAGGTTTTGTGCCCCCTTCGAGATTTTAACTCGAATCGGACCCATGGCGTATCAACTAGCACTTCCTGCAAACTTAAAAGTTCATAATGTTTTTCATGTTTCCTTATTAAAAAAGTATATTCATTATCCTACTCACATCAATGATTCGAACATGGTGCAGGTGGAACCAAAAGGCAATTTCCAAGCCGAACCTCTACGCATTCTAGACACAAAAGAAACAATACTATGGAACAGAGCCATTGCCCAGGTAAAAGAACAATGGAAGCACTTTAGCCCTGAGGAGGCGACTTGGCAATTGGAGGAAGATTGGTGGAAATCTTATCCAACCCTATTCCGAGAGAGGAATGAACACTCAAGACAGTAGTGTACTTAAGGGGGAGAGGATTTAATATCATCAAATTTTAGAATATTAAATTCTAAGTGGACTTTGAAATAAATTTCCATTTTTGGAAAATTCGGATTTGGAAATTATTTGTCATTTATGGAAAATCTGAATTTGGAATTTTGATTGTTGTAATTAATTATCTGATGAATTTTGGGAAAAGATTTGACTTGCTCAACTGTTCTCTTTTATTTGACACATGTGTAAGACAAAATTTTAATAAATTAAATGCTGGAAGACAAATGGAACAACTAGGTTAAAAATAGTTGACCATGACTCCATGAGTGGGGAACAGATTTGAGTTACCTCAAAGATGATTTTTACAAGTGGAAAATGTTGAATTTGACCACTAGTAGCCCCTAAAAATCATGGATTTGTAAAGATATGGATTTCCCAAGGAGGGGAGGAAAGACCTAGGCACAAGGATGGATATAAAAACAATATATGGAGGAGGTAGGATGTTGTTTAGTATGTTGGGGGAAAATAAACTAATTTGTTGTTATGAACACTGTTAGTGTGAGGCAAAGGATTTTATGATATGTGGATGGTGTCTATATCTAAGGAGGATCATTCAATTTTCCCTTATGGACTCATGGTCAAGATAGGGGGTGAGAAGGACAACTGAACTTGGCTATTATGTTCAATGGTAGGTGGAATGTGGTTGTTCCATTTGTATTTCAGCATCAGCTTTCAGATATGTATCTCATCTTGTATTCTTTTTCAATGTTATATTTATGGTTATCATTTGTTAGGAATATGATTGACTGTGTATAGATAAGTGGAATTAACTCTTAAGGGACTGTACGATCATGTTTTCTATGGCTTATCATAGTTAAATAATGCTGGAAATATTGGTTGTTTGAGATATGATGGTGGTATATATATATATATATATATATATACACACACACACACACACACACACACACACACACACACACACACACACACACACACACACACACACACACACATAAAGAAATGGTGGAACTATTTCTATGCTCCTAGTGACCATTGGATTATATATATTTTGAACTGCTATTCAAATTTGTACATAACAGTCATTGTAGAGAAATGGTGCAATAAGGAATAAACTTAAATGGGTGCTTATCAATTTAATAACATGCAAAAATAGATAAAAGGATAGCAGTCTAAATATATCCTTTATATTATCTACTACCACAGAAATATATTGATTTAATAGACTACAAAGTGTCTTTCAAAAATAATTGTCGTATTCAAATGAATCTTGTTCAAACTTTACATTTAGAGTACCACAGATCAATAATTCCACATCCTTTTGTATTGCAAACAGAACCCAAGGAAATTATCTACAAAATTCTATATGTAGATGAAGATTAATGCGTGCATAGATCGGTCATGGAAGGACATGGAACTAGAATAAATTTCAAAGTAAGATTCTTCCTTCACTCGATTACACCAACTTGCATAACCTGCAAAGGAAGTAAAATGAGGTTTTAGTAATTGTGTTAGAATTTTAATTCTATGGAAATCAAATAGTAGAATAAGCCAAGGACAAAACTTAGATTGAGTTCTGAATTAGATCAACGATTAGCGTTAACTTCATCCTTCAGTGCTTCGGTTGATCTCTGATGTTAGAAATTGGTTTTCCACGAAGTACATACTCCCAAAGTGACGTAACTTGCTGATGTCACTATTGACTTACCATTGGTCGAGTGGCTTCCATGTGTCACTTAGATTTGTGACTTACACATACCTGAAATTTCAATTTCATCTTGACACTTGTCATCATCTGATTGTGCCATGTGTCCTTGTTGATGTAGATCTCCTGTCGCGGCACATATCCTCCTCCTGAATCTGACGATTGTGATTAGTTCTAAATCAATGGTCTAGATTCATTTCGACCTTCAGGAATTTCAGTTATTTGTTCCCAATTCTCAATTCTCCCGAAGTTAGATTCCCCAAATAAAACTCGAGAAACTTGAATTCATCTAACGATTCATATTTGATGCAAAAATATCTGGGTGGTGGCACAAGGTAGTTTAACTTAGCGAAGAAGTTAGCTAGATCGGGGATGCATTAACTTTGATCACGATCTAGCAAGATTGATGGTCGTGAGGCATTGCAGATATCGAAGTTGCGCGATAGATAATTCTACATGGCAGTCTCGCAATCCAAACCACGGTTTCCCAGAAGGGGTACATGTCAGTGTGGGGACAATTACATAACTATTAGTGGGTTACTCCAAAATGCCAACGCATGTCCCCGCAATTTGAAAATTACTAAAGTTGATGTGATGTTTACAGTATTTTTTAGTTCAAGAACGGAGACCGTGGGCCCCAATGGACTTCTAGCACCTGATCCCAAGGTCCATAGACTTGGTAATCTGAAGGAATTGTGTTGTAGTTGCATTGAGTCGAGAACTCCCAGAGGCCGGAGTTAATATCGACCATTGATTGGTAGAATGTATGTGGCAACCGATACCATATTCCAGAGACTCAGCACTCTTGGAGAGTATGGAAAACCCATAAATTCTAAAGCCCGAAGTTCCATATCAAATCCCAACCATCGATTGTACAGGAATTCGTGGACCGTTGATCTACCCCACTTCATGAATTTCGCCAATTTGGTGTTCGGGAGAAATAAGGCACGAAGTTGCAAGAGCTTCTGAATCCGAAGTTTCAAAGCCTCAAAACTCTCAAGACTCTGGATAAGCACCTATTTGATAGCATCGGGTCACATCTTGTGGTCACATTCAATTGAGGAATGAATAAAAAGGACTAGTGCCCGAAAACTGTGTTAAATAAGGGACAAGGGGTTAGGAAGAAAGCCTGTGGGTTTTGTCTGGTTCGAACCTGCATCAAAAGAGGTATTGAAGACCTGGGAACCTTTTCATATGGTCCAACAAAGATCTAAGAGCCATTAGCTCAGAGAAAAGATATCAACTTCACAAGGAATGCATCATATAAAAAGAACAAGTTTTAAAGGATCGTAGCTTTCTACTCAAAGCTTAGAATTGAGCAAGGAAGCAGTCATTGGAAAGATATCGAAAAGAGGATTCCAGGTATTGGTCAATATTTGAGGATTGAGAAGCTTAGATCACACGAAGTCAGAGAGGATAATTTTAGTGACTATAAAAGGAAAGGTTGTGCATACAATACCAAAATGGTATATCATGGTTCTAGCTAACAAAAAATGTTGTACGTTTGTTTTTAGATGTAATGGTTACATTTAAAACAAAAAAAAATATGCTAGAGAAATTTGGGGTACATTATAGTTATCTTGTTCCAAACCAGTGGTATGATCCCATCTAAACATGTGTTTCTTTACCAACACTACATGCAATCTAGTTATGTATTAAACGAAATTCCGATAATCCCTCCTTCCAAATGATTGAAATATTGTGAGAATTCTTCCTAGGGTTTTTAATCCAATCCATAATATAATCAAGAAAATTACATTTGTACTTCATTATACAACACCATAGTCCCTTTCCCTATATCAATCCCCAATTAATACTGGCTGAAAATGTTGTAGAGTAGTGAAATATGTTTTTTACTCCACAACGACCCATATTTTTTGGAACTGCTAGACTTTTCCACTTAAATAAAATGCCTTTCTTTTCTCTATTTCTAACCCAAATGAATCTAAAACTAAGTCGACAACTCACTTCCAATACTCCCTTTACTATCGAGGATAGTGATGACCAATATGCGTGAATAGCCTCAATCACAAATTTTACAAGTACCAGTTGGCCACCCCTTGAAAGACAATGGTTGTACCAAATATTTAACCTTTTGTCCACCTTGGAAATTAGCCATTGCAAATCCTTTTTATGATAATCACTAGATTTTAGATGAAATATCAATTATTTTATACCATTTTCTAGTTCTTATGTATTGAAAGGAAAAAGAGTAACATAATATTCTTGCTCATCCATTGTAATGAACCTCAAATTCACCATAAAAAAAATAAAATCTATGACATAATTCAATTTCGTTTAAGCTCTGAATTTAAGAGAAGGTAAGATTCAATTCTGTCCATAAGGTCATTACTACACCAGTCTAGTTTTCTTTGAACAAGAAATTTTATGTGGGTAAAATCTTTCCATAATTCTATTACTTCCCTTGACTCTCAAACTACTCCAACATGCTTATATGTATATAGGCAACGTATAAACTCAAGTCGAATGAACCTTTGATGTTCAAAGAGAGATAAATCTCAGAAGGGATAGCACTTTCAAAGTATTCAAAGGGAGGCAGAGATCGAAATCGTCTCACAGAGGTCAATTTCAGGTGGAAGAACACCAAATTTTTTTGGCCAGAGATTCTTGAGTAGAGTGATCGAACGGTGAAATTTCCTCATGGGGAAGTTCCAAAATCTCGTGGATCGTTGGATCTCACAGATCTGTGAGGAGGTTAAGAATGAGTTTCCTTTAGCATTCAGAAGCTTAGGAGGAGTGGCGACCGTTGGATGAGAAGCAATAGGAGACATTGATCTCGTGCTTCATATTTTTCTATTTTGGAGTTCGGCATTTGGAGTAGCAAGGGATCTTGGAGTCGATGCATCGTGAACTTCCGGTTCGTGAAATCCCAAAAGAATCAGGACCGTTGATCCCATGTGAAAAGGCCATAACACGTTAAGCCCCTTTTCAGCATTTCGCATCCCAGAAGTTCGAAGGGCCTAGAAACGTTGCAGCCGAATTCGCGAAATCCCAAATCGCGAAACCCCGAAATGTGAAAGGTGAAAACCCATTAAGCCCCCTTTCAACATTTCGGGTTCTGGGAGTTCGAAGGACCTAGAAACGTTTCCGGCGGAGTCACGAAATCCTGAATCGCGAAACCCCGAAATGTTGGGCCCATAGTCCTTTCGCATTTTGTAATTCGACACTTCTTGTCTCATTTTTTTTTTGCATTAGGGGTTCATAAACCCCGAAATCCCAAACCTCGAAACCCTGAAATAATGGACCCACAGTCCCTTTCTCCTTTGGAAAATTTGGCATTTCTTGTTTCATTTTGTTGGGGTGTAAGAGGTTCATAAACCTTGAAGTCCCGAACCCTGAAATCCTGAAACCCTGAAATGTTGGGCCCTCAGTCTCTTCGCATTTCACGATTCAGCAAACAACGTGGTCTTTTATCTTTTGTGTTCGGCGTTTGTAATCGCCGAAACCTGATTGACTTTGGCTTTTCACCCATTTTGTTCTCTAAGGTTTAAACCATTAAACAAGGTCTAAGCTATTTTTCGGTAAAGGTGTTGATTAAGCGTCTCTAAACCCCTATGCTTATGGAGCATTACAGTTGCCAAATTTAAAAGGGGTCATTCAAATTCGATTCCCTCGGATTCTTATCGAGTTTGGAAAAGGGGAAAAATTTCCCAAAGGTAACTGGGGATTTGGTCCCGGTGGTTACAGTATAACTTTTGCAGAAATTTCTTCTACAGGATTGTCCTGTTCGTTAGAGTAAAATGAAATATTTGATAACCGATTATTGCTCAGGTCTCGTTATACCCTAAATTTTAAATACCAAGGTTATTTTCTTAAAGCCATCCCTGTTTTCAGACACTAGATGTTGGATCAACTTATGCTAGATCTATAATACTAAATCATTTTATCTAATTTCAACATTCCTTATAATTATTACCAATGTGGTTTAAATCTGCAATATTATCCGCACACATAGTTATTTCCTATTGTATAATCATTACAACAGTAATTTAATTCGATAGGACAAATCCCCCAGAATTAAGAGAGAATCCACAAGGAGATGCCAGTACACATAGGTATGTAAAAGTTTTAAATTCCATAATTACTTCCAGAATAGCATCTGCACAAATCTTATATTGAAGACAAAATAAGTGGATATACATATGAGACATTGATCTGGTGGTGATCTCTAGCATAATATAATGAAATATTATTCTATTTAACACAACTATGTTTTCTAATAAATTACCAAACCTCGATTTCCATACGGTAAAGACACTAAAATAGTTTTTCTCGATAGTTAACAATTTAAACTCTAGGGGTTTACCCTACATTTCATTTCATCCCTTCAGAATTTATATAAAACAGAGTACTTCATTCATTTTTAAACAAATGCAATTTGATCAGTCAATAATTCATCATGACATGCAAACGGAGAAGGAAAGTTTTACATATTTGGAACAGTTCGCGGAAAGACAAAGGGAACAACCACGTTCCTCCCAACCATAGAATAGGGCAGCCAAAAGTCACTTTCCCGATTCACCCCCTAGCCTGAACATGAATCCATGAGGGCGAACTTGGAAACTCCTCCTCAGCAATGTCCTTCAATTCCAACAGTTATCATCTTGCCTCACACTTACTCAACAGTGCTCATAACAACAAGGAAAATTTGTTTCAGCAGACTCCGCTTGCCTCACACTTAGTCCGTAGTGTTCATAATAGCAAGAGATCTCCAAAATCTTTTCCCCAGCATACTTGGCAGCATCCTGCCTCCTCGCATATGCTATTTATCAATTTTGCCCAGGTCTTTTCCCATCCCTTGGAGGATTTTCGCAGCTTTCTAAATCCCTGATTTTCAGGGGCTGTCAATGGCCAAATATATAATTTTCCACTTGTAATAATCATCCCAGAGGTAGTTCTAACATGTTCCCCACTCATGGATTCATGGTCAGTTGATTTTAACATGGATGTTCCATTTGTCCTCCTGCAATTAATATAAATATTATGTTTTTATACAAGTGTCATAGTCAAATAGTTAGTTGGGTCCAATCTGAACTCTACCCAACAGTCATAATAATTAATTACAAATATCAAATTCAAAATTCGTAATTGCCATAAATGGAAAAAAAATTCCAAATTCGAATTTACTAAATACGGAAATAAATTTCCAGCAAATTTAAATTCCAAAAATATTTTATTTTTGGGGATATCACATCCACTATAATGGCATTGTAAGTAATGGATGATTTTTCAAGATTAATCTACATACCTATTGTAGAATAACAAAGTTGCATAATCTCTTTGAATTTTCCAGCCTCTCTTCTAGTACCATCACAAAAAACCAATATATCATCCACAAAAAGTGTGTCAAGGAGAAATAATTTCCTAATTTGATGCATTTTATGTTTCCGAACTTGAAAGGCTCTTTCAAGGATTTACTCAAAATAATTATGCAACATGTAAGAAAATATAAGGATAAAGTGGGAAACCTTTCCTAAAGCCCCATTCTAGCTTGAAGAATGGTGTAGAGCCCCATTAATAAGAAAGAACAAGGAAATTGAAGATAGATAGTTCATCACATAGACCATGAAAGGTTCATTGAATCTCAAGTGAATCATTAATAACCTTAGGTAGATCCAATTCACATGGTCATATGACTTTGAGAAATCCACCTCGATTACCATATCCTTCAAAAGTTTGACATGTGTTTGACCTGTATAGTATGTGTTTCTTATTGTGCAATGACAATAGCCTCATGGATCTATTGAGAAATCCACCTTGATTACCATATCCTTCAAGTGTTTGACATGTGTTTGACCTGTATAGTATGTGTTCCTTATTGTGCAATGGCAATAGCCTCATGGATCTATCTCCCTATTAGGAAACCATTTTTTTTTAATATAGAATTAAAAAATATATTCTTAATCCTCCATTTAATTATTTTAATTGATTTTTTAAATGCAATCGCAAAAGTAGATTGACCTAAAAATTTTAAAAGTTGTAAGATTATCAAATTTAGGTATAAGAGCTTAAAACTTGTAGGAGTATCAAATTTAGGTATAATATCTTAGTAGGTGAAATTAAAAACTACCCACATCTTCTGAGAGGTCCTTCAGTTGTCATTTTGGAATTAAAAGCTACCAACATCTTTTTCAATGTTATATTTATGGTTATCATTTGTTAGGAATATGATTGACTTTGTATAGATAAGTGAAATTAACTCTTAAGGGACTGT
>ML780856.1:413571-446293 GCA_009831015.1 Picea engelmannii | reverse complement strand
TATATATATATATATATATATATATATATATATATATATATATATATATATACATAAAGAAATGGTAGAACTATTTCTATGTTCCTAGTGACCATTGGATTATATATATTTTGAACTGCTATTCAAATTTGTACATAACAATCATTATACAGAAATGGTGCAATAAGGAATAAACTTAAATGGGTGCTTATCAATTTAATAACATGCAAAAATAGATAAAAGGATAGCAGTCTGAATATATCCTTTATATTATCTACTACCACAGAAAGATATTGATTTAATAGACTACAAAGTGTCTTTCAAAAATAATTGTCGTATTCAAATGAATCTTGTTCAAACTTTACATTTATAGTACCACAGATCAAGAATTCCTCATCCTTTTGTATTGCAAACAGAACCCAAGGAAAGTGGCACAGTCGTGACCCTCGCGGTCCAATCGCTTCCACCAAGACCTTCTCTCACTCAGGCCCGAAGAGCTAAAGTACTCTTCCAACTCCTTACGGGAGTTCTCACTACCCACAGAAATCTTCGTCTGCGATCTCCCTTTTTCTTGTTGGGAAATCGGGTTTCACGATATCGCGAAACCTATGTATGAGGTTCTTGCGGTGCTACAACCTCCGAAACCCGATGGGTCAACAGTCAACACCTCTGTTCTCGTCGGGGATTTCCCTATCAGGAAATCGGTGCATGAAATGTCGCGATCCACTTACACCACAAACCTCCAAACCCCGAACTCCTATGGCACGTGCGCTATCTCCTCGCCACATCACCTCCTCTCTCCACTCTTTTGGGAATCGCGGAATTGTGATTTCCCGAGTTGCAATTCCTTTTCACTGTAAAACCCAGAATGCCGAATCCCGACTTCCCGAGATCTCGTGACACCTGTCCCCTAGCGATCAATGGTTCCGATGAGATTGGGAAATCGCTAATTGTGATTTCAACAGTTATGAAACTCTCACCTCCGGGAAACCTGATATGCCGAATCCCGATGGCTCTTGGTTCTTCCTGCGCTTAAGGGTTAAATCCCTCGTAGCTTCTCCCAGATCTGACGATCGGCGGGAATTCACGAATTTGTCCTGCGAACCCTGGCTGTTGATTCTCCTCCTTGAGGATTTTTTCCTCTTCAAAGCTTCTTCCGGCTCAAACCTTCTCCTGGGTCCTTCTCCACGGAATCACGAAGGAATTATCCCCCCCTGAGCTTATCAAATTTGACTCCCTTCAGAGACTTCGTACACGCTTCTTGCACTCGACCTCCAACAGCTCTCAAAGTGTTGAGTCTTCCAAACTCTATGCACTTGCAGCCACAGTAATCATTGTCTTCCTGGGCTTAGACTAGCTGCTGAGACTTCGATTTCAGCCTGCACTTCTCCTGCACGGCTCTACCAACCCAAATCAACTTCTGGAAGATGAGAATAAGAGTTTAACTGTCTAGCCTCATCAACGCACTCTATGCGGATGAATTCGACTGCACTCAATGCAGGAATCTCCTGGCTCAGACAGAGAAACAATTTAAACTTATTCCCCTTTCTCTCAGTCTTCAGTTAAACTTCTGAGATCACATACACAGCATATTCAAAACAAATGCATACAAAGGAAGCAAACATTCATGAGCACATAAATAACATACACAGAGAAACAACACCAGTCATGAAATTGAATCAAAGGCTCTCTTCTATTAATTCAATCTGTACATGGGTGTTCTCCACAAGTTCTCTGTTGTGCTCTCCTCTTCTTGCTCCTGTTTCTCAATGCTAATGTTACAATGTACAAAGGAGGGTGTCTATATCCGTTTTCCCTCTCGAATTCTACAACTATCAAATCTACAATTAACTTCCTATCTAACAGCATTAAATCTAATAAATACCTTCCTATCTACTAAGGACGAGAGCTTAAAGACTCAAGGTCCCCTTTAAAATACAAGTGTGCTTCTTTATAAATGACTTTATTAAAGAGCGGCACAACAACTTCCAAAGCATTTCAAAATTTGTACTGGCGTTGTCCAGCTGGTTCCTCTTAATGCGTTGGCTCGCTTGATAAGTGAGCGATGCTCCTGCATCATACTCCTCGGCTTGAAAATTTTCATGGGCTCCTATCCATGAGCTCCTGCACAGTCTGCCCATGCTTCTGTATCACTGCTTCAGTCTCCCAGCTGGCATCTTCCACTGGGTGATTTTTCCATTTCACCAGGTACTTGCAATACTACTTACGCCTTATTTTCTTTCCCACTCGCTTGTCCAGTGAAAAGTCTTATGTCGCTTCTTCACTGTGTCCATCATCACGGCGCTAATTCCACTGAAATTCCTAATTAAATTTCTATAGAAACTAGCCAAACCATGGAAACTTCTCACCTTGAAAACATTTCTCGGTGATGGCCAATTCTTAATCACTTCCACTTTCTCAGGATCCATTTTCAACTCATTCGCTGAAATGACAAAACCCAAATAAATGAGCTCCATCTTCATGAAGGAACACTTCTTCATGTTGACCAATAGCTTCTCCTGCTGCAGTCTTCTCATCACAATGCCCAAATGCTTAAAATGCTCAGCCTTCGTCTTACTGAACACCAGTATATCATCCAGATATATGACAACAAACTTCCCGATGAATTCCCTCAAGACTTCATTCATCAGCCTCATGAATGTTCTCGACGCGTTTGTCAAGCCAAACGGCATGACCAACCATTCGTACAAACCTTCGTTTGTCTTGAATGTTGTTTTTCACTCATCACCCTCTCTCATGCGAATCTGATGATATCCGCTTTTCAGATCAATTTTTGAAAAATAATTTGCCCCACTTAGGCAATCCATCAGATCATCCATTCTCGGCAGTGGAAATCTGTACCTGATGGTTATCTTGTTTATCGCTCTGGAGTCTGTACACATCCTCCAGCCTCCATATTTATTTGGACTTAGTACTGTCAGAACAACACACAGACTCAAGCTTTCTCTGACCAGTCCTTTATCCAGCAACTCCTGCACCTGCCTCTTGACTTCCTCATTCTCCTGAGGCGTCAACCTATACGCATCTTTTTTCGGCAAACTGGCTCCGGGTATGAGATCTATGTGATGACTCACACTCCTCATCGGTGGCAACGAACGAGGTAATTCGTCCACGATGATGTCAGCGAACTCTCCCAACAGTTCCTGAATCTCCTCTGGTAAGTCATCCACTCTTGTGCTAGTCAGGACAATTCTCGGTTTCCTGACCACAAAGAATTGTGGATCTTCCTTCTTCTCCATCTCTGTGAGAAGCTCCTTCCCACTCATGAGAAGTATGGTACTGCTTACTTCTGGCTCCACTTCTTTATCCTTTATCAGAAGCAATCTGTGTGTCCTCCCATCTTTCTCCAAAGTGTATGTGTTCATCCTTCCGTCATGAACCACATTTCGGTCATACTGCCATGGTCTACCCAATAATACCTGACAGACATCCATGGGAATGACATCACATAGGACCTTATCCTTATATTCACCCATTTTGAATTCAACTAAACATTGTTTAGTGACACTCACCTGATGTCCCTTTTGCAACCATGATACTTTATATGGGCTCGGGTGATTGGTCGTCTCTAGCTCCAACTTTTACACCATCTCGGTTGAAACGAGATTTTCTGTGCTTCCGCTGTCCACAATGACCTTGCATTTCCAGCCCTTGGTCTTGCACGTGGTCCTGAAGAGTCGGATCCTCTGAGTTGTATCCTCCACCTCTTTCTCGGGTGTCAAGATAACTTTGTGCATTGTCAGTGACTTCCCACTTCCACTATCTTCATCCTCAACATCACGCCTCTGCGCCTCTATGATGTGAGCTTCTCCTCTATCCAATTTCCTGTCTGGATAGTCAACGGCCTTATGTACGTCCTTCCCACATGTAAAACATGTGATGATTCCTCTTCTCCCTCAACCTCAACCTCTAGTACGAGGAAGAGTGTTTGCATCAACATAATCTCCTCGCTGATCATTCTATTGCCTTCTCGGCTCAACATATGGCTGCCTCTGCGAGGTTCCACCTCTCTCAAGCTTACCCTGAGGTTTCTGCCATTCCTCCTTGGGCTTCTGAGTTCTTTCTTGGGCAACCATCTTGCCTCTGGGCTGACTCCTGCCTCGACCTCGCTGTCCTTTCTTAGGGCTCAGCTTCTCCTCGGCTTTCAGATCCATCTGGTAAGCATCCTCAACTGTCCTGATAGTTGCCATGCTTAATTCATCCTGAATGTCATACCTCAGACCATTCAAGTATCTCGCCACCTTCTCATCATCGCTCTCCCGATGACCTGCTCTGATATTGAGTCTGTAAAACTCCTCGGTGACCTCCTTCACCGTCATCATCTTCTGTCTCAAGTTCTGCATCCGCCTGAACAGAGTGATTTGATAATCTCTAGGGATGAATTTCGCCTTCATCTTCGCGATCATCCTATCCCATATTTTAATCTTCTATTTTCCTTTCGAACGTCTATCCACCTGCAACTCGTCCCACCATAAGGCTGCATGTCCCTTCAACCGGGTAACAGCATGTTGGAATTTCTTGTCTTCTTCGATCTCCTCATAATCGAAATATGTGTCAAGAGCTCGGATCCAATCCAGCAACTCTTCTGCATCCAGGCTTCCTTCATACACTGGAATATCCATTTTTGCCTTCGCACCCATTCTGGCGATGGCTCTGATCAACCACTCTGTTGATGCGTCCTATGTTGTGACTTCTTCTTCATGTCCAGCTTCTTCTTCAACCTCAGAATCGCTAATATCCCCTGCACCAGCTCCACGTCTCTGCGCAGTCTCCATCTCCTCGAATCTTGCTCGGAGATCTCTCATCTGGCGCTCTATTTCTGGATTCCCTGTCGGCCTTCCTCTTCTTCGAGCGTCCCTATCTTCCCGATCAGGCGATTTCCTTTCTCTTCTCGGTGGCATGGTGTAATCCCTGTCCCTGCTTTAGAAAGCAAAGATATTCCCGCTCTGATACCACTTGGTGCAGTCGTGACCCTCACGGTCCAACCGCTTCCACCAAGACCTTCTCTCACTCAGGCCCGAAGAGCTAAAGTACTCTTCCAACTCCTTACGGGAGTTCTCACTACCCATAGAAATCTCCGTCCGCGATCTCCCTTTTTCTTGTCGGGAAATCGGGTTTCACGTTATCGCAAAACCTGTGTACGAGGTTCTTGTGCTGCTCCAACCTCCGAAACCCGATGGGTCAACAGTCAACACCTCCGTTCCTGTCAGGGATTTCCCTATCGGGAAATCGACGCATGAAATGTCGCGATCCACTTACACCATGAACCTCCGAACCCCGAACTCCGATGGCACATGCGCTATCTCCTCGCCACGTCACCTCCTCTCTCCACTCTTTCGGGAATCACGGAATCGCGATTTCACCAGTCGCAATTCCTTTGCACTGTAAAACCCCAAATGCCGAATCCTGACTTCCCGGGATCTCGTGACACCTGTCCCCTAGCGATCAATGGTTCCGATGAGATCGGGAAATCGCTAATTGCGATTTCAACAGTTATGAAACTCTCACCTCCGGGAAACCCAATATGCCGAATCAAGATGGCTCTTGGTTCTTCCTGCGCTTAAGGGTTAAATCCCTCGCAGCTTCTCCTAGATCTGATGGTCGGCAGGAATTCGTGAATTTTTCCTGCGAACCCTGGCTGTTGATTCTCCTCCTTGAGGATTTTTTCCGCTTCAAAGCTTCTTCCGGCTCGAACCTTCTCCACGGAATCACGAAGGGATTATCCCCCCTTGAGCTTATCAACTTTCACTCCCTTTAGAGACTTCGTACACGCTTCTCGCACTCGACCTCCAACAGCTCTCAAAGTGTGGAGTCTTCCAAACTCTGTGCACTTGCAACCACAGTAATCACTGTCTTCCTGTGCTCAGACTAGCTGTTGAGACTTCGATTTCAGCCTGCACTTCTCCTGCATGACTCTACCAACCCAAATCAACTTCTGGCAGATGAGAATAAGATTTTAACTGTCTATCCTCATCAACGCACTCTATGAAGATGAATTCGACTGCACTCAATGCAGGAATCTCCTGGCTCAGACAGAGAAACAATTTAAACTTATTCCCCTTTCTCTCAGTCTTCAGTTAAACTTCTGAGATCACATACACAGCATATTCAAAACAAATGCATACAAAGGAAGCAAACATTCATGAGCACATAAATAACATACACAGAGAAACAACACCAGTGATGAAATTGAATCAAAGGCTCTCTTCTATTAATTCAATCTGTACATGGGTGTTCTCCACAAGTTCTCTTCTGTGCTCTCCTCTTCTTTCTCCTGTTGCTTAATGCTAATGTTACAATGTACAAAGTAGGGTCTCTATATCCGTTTTCCCTCTTGAATTCTACAACTATCAAATCTACAATTAACTTCCTATCTAACAACATTAAATCTAATAAATTCCTTCCTATCTACTAAGGACGAGAGCTTAAAGACTCAAGGTCCCCTTTACAATACAAGTGCGCTTCTTTATAAATGACTTCATTAAAGAGTGGCACAACAACTTCCAAAGCATTTCAAAATTTGTACTGGCGTTGTCCAGCCGGTTCCTCTTAATGTGCTGGCTCGCTTGATAAGTGAGCGATGCTCCTGCATCAGAAAGTCTCTACAAAATTCTATATGTAGATGAACATTAATGCAAGCATAGATCGGTCAAGGAAGGACATGGAACTAGAATAAATTTCGAAGTAAGATTCTTCCTTCACTCGATTACACCAACTTGCATAACCTACAAAGGAAGTAAAATGAGGGTTTAGTAATTGTGTTAGCATTTTAATTATGTGGAAATCAAATAGTAGAATAAGCCAAGAACAAAACTTAGATTGAGTTCTCAATTGGATCAACGATTAGCGTTAACTTCGTCCTTCAGTGCTTTGGTTGATCTCTGATGTTAGAAATTGGTTTTCCATGAAGTACATACTCCCGAAGTGACGTAACTTGCTGATGTCACTATTGACTTACCATTGGTTGAGTGGCTTCCACATGTCACATAGATTTGTGACTTACACATACCTGAAATTTCAATTTCATCTTGACACTTGTCATCATCTGATTGTGCCATGTGTCCTTGCTGATGTAGATCTCCTGTCGCGGCACATATCCTCCTCTTGATTATGACGATTGTGATTAGTTCTAAATCAATGGTCTAGATTCATTTTGACCTTCAGGAATTTGGGTTATCTCTTCCCAATTCTCAATTCTCCTGAAGTGAGATTCCCCAAATAAAACTCGAGAAACTTGAATTCATCTAACTGTTCATCTTTGACGCAAAAATATCTGGGTGGTGGCACAAGGTAGTTTAACTTAGCGAAGAAGTTAGCTAGATCGGGGATGCATTAACTTTGATCACGATCTATCAAGATTGATGGTCGTGAGGCATTGCGGATATCGAAGTTGCGCGACAGATAATTCTACATGGAAGTCTCGCAATCCAAACCATGGTTTCTCAGAAGGGATACATGTTAGTGTGGGGACAATTGTAGAACGATTGGTGGGTTACTCCAAAATGCCAACCCATGTCCCCACAATTTGAAAATTACTAAATTTGATGTGATGTTTACAGTATTTTTTAGTTCAAGCATGGAGACCGTGGGCCCCATTGGACTTCTGGTACCTGGTCCCAAGGTCCGTAGACTTGGTACTCTAAATGAATTGTGTTGTAGTTGCGTTGAGTCGAGAACTCCCGGAGGCTGGAGTTAATATCAACCGTTGAATGGTAGAATGTATGTGGCAACCGATACCATATTCAGGAGACTGGGCACTCCGAAAAATTGGAGAGTATGGACAACCCAGAAATTATGAAGCTTGAAGTTCCATAATAAATCCCAACCATCGGTTTTAGAGGAATTCGTGGACCGTTGATCTACCCCACTTCATGAATTTTGCCAATTCGGTGTTCGGGAGAAAAAGGCACGAAGTTGCAAGAGCTTCTGAATCTAAAGTTTTGAAACCTCGAAACTCTCAAGACTCTGGATAAGAACCTATTTGATAGCACCGGATCACATCTTGTGGTCACATTCAATTGAGGGATGAATAAAAAGGGCTAGTGCCCGAAAACTGTTTTAAATAAGGGACAAGGGGTTAGGAAGAAAGCCTGTGGGTTTTGTCTGGTTCGAACTTGCATCAAAAGAGGTATTGAAGACCTGGGAACTTTTTCATATGGTCCAAAAAAGATCTAAGAGCCATTAGCTCAGAGAAAAGATATCAAATTCACAAGGAATGCATCATATAAAAAGAAAAAGTTTTAAAGGATCGTAGCTTTCTGCTCAAAGCTTAGAATTGAGCAAGGAAGCAGTCATTGGAAAGATATCAAAAAAAGGATTCCATGTGTTCATCAATATTTGAGGATTGAGCAGCTTAGATCACTCAAAGTAAGAGAGGATAATTTTAGTGACTATAAAAGGAAAGGTTGTGCATACAATACCAAAATGGTATATCATGGTTCTAGCTAACAAAAATTGTTGTACGTTTGTTTTTAGATGTAATAGTTACATTTAAAACAAAAACAAAATATGCTAGAGAAATTTGGGGTACATTACAATTATCTTGTTCCAAACCAGTGCTATGATCCCATCTAAACATGTGTTCCTTTACCAACACTACATGCAATCCAGTTATGTATTAAAGGAAATTCCAATAATCCCTCCTTCCAAATGATTGAAATATTGTGAGAATTCTTGCTAGGGTTTTTAATCCAATCCATAATATAATCAAGAAAAATACATTTGTACTTCATTATACAACACCATAGTCCCTTTCCCTATATCAATCCCCAATTAATACTGGTTGAAAATGTTGTAGAGTAGTGAACTATGTTTTTTACTCCCCAACGACCCATATTTTTTGGAACTGCTAGACTTTTCCACTTAAATAAAATTCCTTTCTTTTCTCTATTTCTAACCCAAATTAATCTAAAACTAAGTCGACAACTCACTTCCAATACTCCCTTTACTATCGAGGATAGTGATGACCAATATGTGTGAATAGCCTCAATCACAAATTTTACAAGTACCAGTTGGCCACCCCTTGAGAGACAATGGTTGTACCAAACATTTAACCTTTTCTCCACCTTGGAAATTATCCATTACCAATCCTTTTTATGATAATCACTAGATTTTAGATGAAATCTCAATTATTTTATACCATTTTCTAGTTCTTATGTATTGAAAGGAAAAAGAGTAACATAATATTCTTGCTCATCCATTGTAATGAACCTCAAATTCACCATAAAAAAATAAAAATCTATGACATAATTCAATTTCGTTTAAGCTCAGAATTTAAGAGAAGGTAAGATTCAATTCTGTCCATAAGGTCATTATTACACCAGTCTAGTTTTCTTTGAACAAGAAATTTTATGTGGGTAAAATCTTTCCATAATTCTATTACTTCCCTTGACTCTCAAACTACTCCAACATGCTTATATGTATATAGGCAATGTAGAAACTCAAGTCGAATGAACCTTTGATGTTCAGAGAGAG
The DNA here is from genome assembly GCA_009831015.1 of Picea engelmannii. NCBI lineage: Eukaryota > Viridiplantae > Streptophyta > Pinopsida > Pinales > Pinaceae > Picea > Picea engelmannii. The sequence continues at coordinate 436,819 of ML780856.1, read as the reverse complement.
ATAAATCTCAGAAGGGATAGAACCTTCGAAGTATTCAAAGGGAGGCAGAAATCGAAATCATCTTGTAGAGGTCAAGTTCAGGTGGAAGAACACCAAATTTTTTTGGCCAGAGATCCTTGAGTAGAGTGATCGAACGGTGAACTTTCCTTGTGGGGAAGTACCAAAATCTCGTGGACCGTTGGATCTTGCAGATCTGTGAGGAAGTTAAGAATTAGTGTCCTTTAGTGTTCAGAAGCTCAGGAGGAGTGGCGACCGTTGGATGAGAAGCAACAGGAGACGTTGATCTCATGCTTCATATTTCGCTATTTTGGAGTAGCAAGCGATCTTGGAGTCGTTGCATCGCGAACTTCCGGTTCACGAAATCCTGAAAGAATCAGGACCGTTGATACCATGCGAAAAGGCCATAACACGTTAAGACCCTTTTCGGCATTTCGGTTCCCAGGAGCTCGAAGGGCCTAGAAATGTTGCAGCCGAAGTCGCGAAATCCCAAATCACGAAACCCCGAAATGTGAAAGGAGAAAACTCGTTAAGCTCCCTTTCAGCATTTCGAGTCCTCGGAGTTTGAAGGACCTAGAAACGTTGCCACCGGAATTGCGAAATCCCGAATCGCGAAACCCCGAAATGTTGGGCCCATAGTCCTTTCGCATTTCGTAATTTAGCACTTCTTGTTTCATTTTGTTTGTGCATTAGGGGTTCGTAAACCCTGAAATCCCAAACCTCCAAACCCCGAAATGATGGACCCACAGTCCCTTTCTCCTTTCAAAAATTTGACATTTCTTGTTTCATTTTGTTGGGGTGTAAGAGGTTCATAAACCCTGAAGTCTCGAACCCTAAAATCCTGAAACCCTGAAATGTTGGGCCCTCAGTCTCTTCGCATTTTGTGATTCAGCAATCAGCGTGGTCTTTTGTCTTTTGTGTTCAGCGTTTGTAATTGCCGAAACCCGATTGACTTCGGCTTTTCACCCATTTTGTTCTCTAAGGTTTAAACCATTAAACAAGGTCTAAGCTATTTTTTGGTAAGGTTCTTGATTAAGCGTCTCTAAACCCCTATGCTTACGGAGCATTATAGTTGCCAAATTTAAAAGGGGTCATTCAAATCCGATTCCCTCAGACTCTTATTGGGTTTGGAAAAGGGGCAAAAATTCCCAAAGGTAATTGGGGATTTGGTCACGGTGGTTACAGTATAACTTTTCCAGAAATTTCTTCTACAGGATTGTCCTGTTCGTTAGAGTAAAACGAAATATTTGATAACCGATTATTGCTCGAGTCTCGTTATACCCTAAATTTTAAATACCAAGGTTATTTCCTTGAATACAGGCCCTGTTTTCAGACGCTAGATGTTGGATCAACTTATGCTATATATATAATACTAAATCATTTTATCTAATTTCAACATTCCTTATAATTATTACCAATGTGGTCTAAATCTGCAATAATATCCGCACACATAGTTATTTCCTATTGTATAATCATTCCAACAGTAATTTAATTCGATAGGACAAATCCCCCAGAATTAAGAGAGAATCCACAGGGAGATGCCTATACACATAGGTATGTAAAAGTTTTAAATTCCATAATTACTTCCAGAATAGTGTCTGCACAAATCTTATATTGAAGAAAAAATAACTGGATATACGTATGAGACATTGATCTCGTGGTGATCTCTAGCATAATATAATGAAATAGTATTCTATTTAACACAACTATGTTTTCTAATAAATTACCAAACCTCGATTTCCATCCGGTAAAGACACTAAATAGTTTTTCTCGATATTTAACAATTTAAACTCTAGGGGTTTACCCTACATTTCATTTCATCCCTTCAGAATTTATATAAAAAAGAGTACTCCATTCATTTTTAAATAGATGCAATTTGATCAGTCAATAATTCATCATGACATGCAAACAAAGAAGGAAAGGTTTACATATTTGGAATAGTTCGCGGAAAGACAAAGGGAACAACCACGTTCCTCCCAACCCTAGAATAGGGCAGCCAAAAGTCACTTGCCCGATTCACCCCCTAGCCTGACCATGAATCCATGAAGGCGAACTTGGAAACTCCTCCTCAGCAATGTCCTTCAATTCCAACAGTTATCATCTTGCCTCACACTTACTCAACAGTGCTCATAACAATAAGGAAAATCCGTTTCAGCAGACTCCTCTTGCCTCACACTCAATCCGTAGTGTTCATAATAGAAAGAGAGCTCCAAAATATTTTCCCCATCATACTTGGTATCATCCTGCCTCCTCGCATATGCTATTTATCCATTTTGCCCAGGTCTTTTCCCATCCCTTTGGGGATTTTCGCAGCTTTCTAAATCCCTGATTTTCAGGGGCTACCAATGGCCAAATATATAATTTTCCACTTGTAATAATCATCCCATAGGTAGTTCTAACATGTTCCCCACTCATGGAGTCATGGTCATCTGATTTTAACATGGATGTTCCATTTGTCCTCCTGCAATTAATATAAATATTATGTTTTTATACAAGTTTCATAGTCAAATAGTTAGTTGGGTCCAATCTGAACTCTGTCCAACAGTCATAATAATTAATTACAAATATCAAATTTGAAATTCGTAATTGCCATAAATGGAAAAAAAATTCCAAATTCGAATTTACTAAATACGGAAATAAATTTCCAACAAATTTAAATTCCAAAAATATTTTATTTTTGGGGATATCACATCCACTATAATGGCATTATAAGTAATGAACGATTTTTCAAGATTAATCTTCATACCTATTGTAGAATAACAAAGTTGCATAATCTCTTTGAATTTTCCAGCCTCTCTTCTAGTACCATCACAAAAAACCAATATATCATCCACAAAAAGTGTGTGAAGGAGATATAATTTCCTAATTTGATACATTTTATGTTTCCAAACTTGAATTCCTCTTTCAAGGATTTACTCAAAACAATTATATATAAGGATAAAGTGGGAAACCTTTCCTAAAGCCCCATTCTAGCTTGAAGAATGGTGTAGAACCCCATTAATAAGAAAGAACAAGGAAATTTAAGATATATAGTTCATCACGTAGACCATGAAAGGTGCATTGAATCTCAAGTGAATCATTAATAACCTTAAGTAGATCGAATTCACATGGTCATATGACTTTGAGAAATCCACCTCGATTACCATATCCTTCAAAAGTTTGACATGTGTTTGACCTATATAGTATGTGTTTCTTATTGTGCAATGACAATAGCCTCATTGATCTATTGAGAAATCCACCTTGATTACCATATCCTTCAAGTGTTTGACATGTGTTTTACCTGTATAGTATGTGTTCCTTATTGTGCAATGACAATAGCCTCATGGATCTATCTCCCTATTAGGAAACCATTTTGTTTTTTTAATATAGAATTAAACAATATATTCTTAATCCTCCATGCAATTATTTTAATTGATTTTTTAAATGCAATCGCAAAAGTAGATTGACCTAAAAGATTTAAAAGTTGTAAGATTATCAAATTTAGGTATAAGAGCTTAAAACTTGTAGGATTATCAAATTTAGGTATAAGATCTTAGTAGGTGAAATTAAAAACTACCCACATCTTTTGAGAGGTCCTTCAGTTGTCATTTTGGAATTAAAAGCTACCAACATCTTGTGAAAGGTCCTTGACTCCTCATTTTCCCCTCTTAGTGGAATTAAAAGCTACCAACATCTTTTGAGAGTTCCCTCACTCCTCATTTTCCCCTCTTAAATGCTTTCGTCACAACAACCTTTATTAGCCCTCCAACATCCTCCATTAAGAATTAATTATCCTTTTAGTTAACAAAACTAGGAAAGAATGAAACCACGTGTAGTATTTCAATGATAATTTCTCTCCTTTCTTTATATATGTTTCCAAAATATTAAAGTCGTTTTGAGATATCTTTGAAACTAGTTACAAGAACTAAGAGTTGTTTTGTTGGGTTTCCAAACACTTTTAAAATTTAAAATATTATCCTTGGATTTAAACAAAGTGTGTCTTTTTCATAGATGTTTAAAATTGATATGTATAAAATGATTAGAAATTAATAATTTAAACTATTATCTATATTTTTTAACATTATATTTTTATTGAAATTTTATATATTTGAATGTTTTGTTTTTTTATTGGTGGAATCAATGATTAGTTGGGTACGATATTATCACTATAATTTTTAGGTATTTCCACCATGACATATACTCGACACATAATGTAAGTTAAGATTTCGAATGAATGACTTCATATAAGGGAGTGCCTTAACAACACACTCCAACAACAACCCTACATTTTGTGGTCTATATATTTGAATGTTTTTGTTTATTCTATTTTTTTTTAATTAGTAATTTTGTAAAAAATGGTAGAATATATTTTCCAATTTTTAAAATTTACATGTTATTCAACAACTTATATATCATTTTCTCCTTTTTTTTCCATGGAACAAAACTCAATCTTTAGCTTAACAGAAGATGTAGCTTCACACTAGATCACAATATCATGTCTATCGAGTCAAATCTTCATCTTCAATGGCTTATTCATGTAGTGGTTAGATAACCTATGTGAAAACCAAATTAATGCGAACTATATTAAAATATAAGCCAATGTGAAAGTAAATGCGTAATTTATCCAAACTGGCATTCAAGTGAGTCACTTGGATAAGGCTACTCAAACCCTCATGTATGCGTGCTACTGACCTAAAGAGAAATTTACCATTTTTAAGAGGAAATACATCAAACTCCTAATTAACAATATATCGAAAAATTGATATAACACAAAGACTTCAAAAAGCACACACTCAGAGACTTGTCCTCATGAAACGATGCACTTGGAAATGAAAGAGAATTAAGTATAGGTACATGATTTATTATGATTTGTTTTGTTTTATGTACAAGAATAATATATATTTACTTTAATGATCCATTTAACCTTCCATTTTCACTCATTTAACAATTAACAATATCTAACAATAACATTTAACAATATTGAACAATACAAAACAAAAAAAATCTACATATATAAAGAAAACAATGTACAATGATATTATAACATGACAATTACATTTCTATGGAACAATGAACATAACATCGTATAAACATAATATAAAAGAAATATATAACTAACAATGTATAACAAATAAACAATATACATTAAGAAAACGATAACAAATAATAAAAAATTGAGCATAATAAGAAAAATATGTAACAATTAACAATATCTCACAATAACATTTAACAATATTGAACAATACAAAGGAATCTACATATATATATATATAAGTAAAACAATGTATAGTGATATTACAACATTTCAATTATATATCTATGAACAATGTACATAACATCATATGAAAAAAATATATATAACTAACAATATATAACAAATATATAAAATAAAAAAGTCTACATATATAAATAAAACAATGTACAATGATATTACAACATGACAATTATATATCTAACAATGTACATAACATAATAAGAAAGAAATATGTAATTAACAATATATAATAAATAAACAAATAAATTGTAACTAATAATATATAACAAATAAACAAAAAAATATATATATGTAACTAACAATATATAACAAATATACAAAACAAAAGAGTCTAAATATATAAATAAAACAATGTACAATGATATTACAGCATGACAATAATATATCTATAGAACAATGTACATAACATGATAAGAAAGAAATATGTAATTAACAATATATAAGAAATAAATAAAAAACGATGTAACAAATAATAAAGGTGTAACAAATAATAAAAAATTGTATAATAATAAAAATATAACAAATATACAAAACAAAAGAGTCTAAATATATAAATAAAACAATGTACAATGATATTACAGCATGACAATAATATATCTATAGAACAATGTACATAACATGATAAGAAAGAAATATGTAATTAACAATATATAAGAAATAAATAAAAAACGATGTAACAAATAATAAAGGTGTAACAAATAATAAAAAATTGTATAATAATAAAAATATGTAATAATGGTGTAAGAAATCATAAAAAAACACTAATAATAACAAAAATATGTAATAACCGTGTAACAAATAATAAAAAAAATTATAATAACAAAAATATGTAATAAAATATATATATATATATATATATATATATATATATATATATATATGAGTTAACAAAACATGATAACAATTGACAAAATGATAAACAAACAACCAAACGTAATAACAAATAAATAGACAATACACAATAATAAGAAAACAACACAATAATTAAATGTACAACATCAACACACTATATGATAAAAAAAAAATAAAAAAAAATATGAACATGATAACATAATATAACAACCACATATATTATCAAATTTATTTATAACATGTAATCTTATCCAATCCACATATATAATATTGTATCAACAACATAAACCAAACATCATATATAACGTTTGCATCCAAGTCATGAAATATGGATATAACAACGTAACTTAAAAGGAATGTATAACACGAGAATATATATATATAACTACAGAAAATAGGTATGATGACAACAACGATTGAACTCTCATACATCCACATGCACAACAAAGTTATAACATGCGGCATTTGAATATGTCGTGTTAAGTGGAGCGATGACGAATGAGTGTAGTAGTATTTCAGATATAAAATAGTATGCAGAACATAAATAGTTTAGTTACGATTGAACCAGAATAATACTAGAATAATACTAGAATAACACTGGAAAGAGCACCTTGATTAATGATAACAATATTCACTTACCTCTTCGAGGGGGCAACCTCCAACAAAGCAAAGCTCTATTACAATAATATCCAAGACAATATTTCTCATACCCTTTACTCCTGTTTATATTAAATCAATCTATCCAAAAGAACAATCTAGAGGAATATCCTTCTAGAAGCGGAAGCTTCTATTAGGTCTTCTTGCACTTGACTTCTTTTTCCTTATTGCTAGGCCTTATTAATATTGATCTTTATTACATAGAATTATATTATTCTACCTACGTGAGGGGTTAGGGAGGTTAGGTCCCTAACATGCCCCTCTCCCCCGCCCCCCCCTCCCCCTTGAAGAACAACCTTCTCCTCAAGGCTTAAGATGAGGAAATTGTTGTAGAATGGTGGTCAGCTTCCAAGTGGTATTTTATGGAGTTGTATCTTTCCATTGGATTGACACTTCTTTGATGGTGCATTGACGAAGACACTCTCGTTGGGCTAAGACTGTTTGTGGCTACAACCATATGGAACCTTCTTCATCAAACTCAGGAAGACTAGTTTGAGTTTGACACTTACTTCCAATCAGCTTTTTTAAGAAGGAAACGTGAAAAATAGGATGGAGCTTCGATTGACTAGGTAGAGATAACTTATAGGCCACCAGTCCCACACGCTTGAGAACTTTATAAGGACCATAAAATTTGGGTGCAAGTTTCTGACAGTGTTCATCTTTGAGTGAAGTCTTCTTATAAGGTTGTAGTCAAAGAAACACATGGTCCCCTTCAACAAAATGTCATTCAGAACGACCTTGATCTGCTTGTTGCTTCATGTTATTCTGATCCATGACCAAATTGTCTTTGAGGGAACGAAGGATAGCCTCTTCAAGTGTAATATTGTTGTCAACCTCTTGAACCTTCGAGACCCCTGAAATATATGAGAGAATCGAAGGGGGATTTTTGCCATAGACTGCTTCAAAAGGATTCATGCAAATAACTGTATGGTAAGATGTGTTGTACCACCATTCGGCTAGGGGTAACCATCGAGCCCATTGATTTTGCCTCTCAGATGAAAAACACCTCAAATATGTTTCTAAACACTTGTTGACAACTTCGGTATGGCCATCCGTCTGGGGGTGATAGGCAGTGTTGAGATGCAATTGGGTGGCCTGTAGCTTGAACAATTCTTGCCAAAAATTGTTGGTGAAAGTGGGGTCTTTGTTAGTGACAATATAATTAGGCATGCCATGAAGATTGAAGATATTATCCATGAATATTTGAGGCACTGTGGCGACGGTGAATGGGTGTTGAAGAGAACAAATGACCATATTTGGAGAGACAATCTACTACCACCATGATGACTGACTTATTGCCTGATTTAGGTAAGCCCACAATTAAATCCATAGAAATATCTCACAAAATAGCAAGGGGAATCGGAAGTGGTTGGAGTGTTCCTGGAGCTTTGTTAATTTCTCCCTTGTTGCGTTGATAGACCTCACATTCAACCCAAAAGGTGTGGACGTCTTGTTTCATACCATCCCCCAGAAAAGAACATTTGACTCGTTCATAGGTTTTGGTAAACCCTGAATGTTAGTTATGGGTGAGACATGAAGTTCAAAAAGAACTGTGGATTTATGTTGTGATTGTTTGCATAAATACAAACGACCTTTCTATCAAAGCTCTTCATTGTTCCAAGAGTACCCTAGAGAAACTGAAGAATTGTGTTGCAATTTTTGGAGCATGATAGAAAGTTTGGGGTCTTGTATCCATTCATGACGAATAGCTCGGAGTCAATCTGGTACAATGAAGGAGACAGAGAAAAGGGACCCGTATTCTTTATATTTCCGGGAAAGAGCATCGACCACTACATTTTCCTTGCCATGCTTGTAAATGATCTCATAATCATAGCCAAAGAGCTTGGTCACCCATTTTTTTTGCATTGGGGATGAAATTCGTTGTTCCAGGAAATACTTGAAACTTTGTTGATCAATTTTTATTTGGAATCGCTGACCCAATAAATAAAGATGCCAGAGATCCACAGCATGAAAAATAGCTAACATTTCCTTTTCATAAATGGATTGGCGCAAATGTCGCTCTGAAATTTGTTTGCTAGTGAAGGACAAAGGCCTGCCATCTTGCACAAGGACAACTCCAATTACTTTCCGGGAAGCATCACATTCCAATACAAGTCTTTTTGTGAAGTCTGGAAGTGCTAGGATAGGGGTTGAGCACATAGAATATTTCAAGTCTTGGAAGGCATGATCCATAGCTGAACTCCAAGTGAAAGCATTCTTTTTAAGGAGAGAAGTGAGAGGAGATGCAATTTTTCCATAATTCCAAACAAACTTCTTATAATAGCCCGTTAAACCCAGAAAACTATGCAAGATATTAAGAGTTTTATGGTGAGGCCAATCTTGCATAGATTCTGTTTTCTTAGGATCCACCTGGACACCATCCTTGCCGACAATATGACCCAGGTATTCCACTTTTGAGGCACCAAAGGGACATTTAGATTGTTTTAGGAAAATTTGGTTCTTAGAGAGTAGATGGAGAACTTGATTCACATGGGAGAGATGGGATGGCCAAGTTTTACTATAGATGAGAATATCATCAAAGAAAAATAAGACAAAATGATGGAGAAAAGGACAGAAGACATCATTCATAAGACTTTGGAAAGTGGAAGAAGAATTACACAATCCAAAGGGAATTACCAAGAATTCATAATGACCCTCATTAGTGAGAAATGCAGTCATAGGAATGTCTTCTTCTTTCATACGGATCTGGTGGTAGCCAGAATGTAGATCCAATTTGGTGAAGTATTGAGCACCACTCAATTCATCCAAGAAGTCATCAATAACATGAATGGGGAACATTGTCTTTTATTATGAGTTTGTTGAGGGTGGGGAAATCATAACACATGCGCCAAGTACCTTCTTTCTTGAGTAGCATGACCACTTGGGATGAATAGGAGATAGTACTAGGACGGATAATACCTGCTTCTAGAAATTCATGAACATTTTTCTCACTTTCATTCTTCTGGGAACAGGGATGATGATAAGGACGAGCATTGGGACTAAGACTCCCCGGGATGAGAGGGATGGAATGATCATGGAATCCATGAGAAGGGGGCAGTTCTTTGGGAGTGGTAAAAACAACTTGGTGGTGGGAGAGGATATATTCAAGGTCGGGATGCACAGACGTTGTCTCAATAGAATGAATGGAGTGGAGTTGGGATATAATTCCCGAATAACCTTTTTTATGGAGATATTCCATGCAATGGGAACTAATGATCTCAAGGGAGCCTGTTGTGATGCCTTGGCACTTATACTATTGTCCCTACTATTGGAATTACATGGTTAAGTCCTTAAAATGCATGAGAATGGGGCCTAGAGTGCGTAACCATTCGACACCAAGAACAATGTCACAACCACCCATGTCTATAGAAAACATATGGTATTTCAGGTGATACTGACCACTTTGGAGTCATACATTTTCATATAGTCCCCCACATTTCATGGAACTGCCATTGGCAATCATTATTTAAAACTTATTGATGACACATATGCAACAATTGAATTCTTTGGAAATTCGATGATGAATAAAATTATAGGTTCTACCACTATCCACAAGGATGATGACTTTCCTATTTTTGATTTAACCAATTAATTTGATAGTCTAGGGAGCATAGAAGCTAGGGAGGGAATTAAGTGAAATCGTCAGGTCAACATCGTGTGGATCGGAGGGTTGGTTCAGATCAGATGGTGGTGGTAGTTCCTCCACAAGCAGAACAACAACATATTCTTCAGAAATATCCTCAGTCATAGCCATAAAAATATTTTGTTCCTTACATTTGTGCCCAGGAAAATATTTGTCATCACAATTATAACAAAGACCATTGAGTTAATGTTCATCCATTTCAACCCTAGTTAATTTCTAGATCTTGAGGGGAGTTGTCGGAGGGGCATAATTGGTGCATTTAGGGTGAGGAGGAAAGGATGGTTTGTGGGTCTGGGAGGATACAATATGTTGTGATTCCTTGGATCGTTGAGTAGCTTCCAACAAAGTCTGGGGGCGTGACATGAGAACATGGGCACAAATTTCATATTTGAGGCCAATAATAAAGCATTCCCTAAAGAAATCATCTCACATGCCCTCCATTCTAAAATCCAAGTGCTCAAATGCGGCAATAAATTCTTCCACTATCCCAGACTTCTTTAACTTGGTAAAACTACCTAAATGGTGGGTGTCAGAGTCAAAGAGATCATAAAGTTCGGCCATAAACTATGTCCAAGCATTATACCTTGGCGTGCCTTTTTTCTCCATTGCTACCATGGCCATCGTTCCGGAGCCAGATGTAGGACACCATAACGAAGCTTTGAGAAATCATCAGTAATGCCATGCAAAGAGAAATGATGTTCCATTTGGGTGACCCAGCCTATGGGATTTGATCCATCAAATTTGTTCACCTCAATTCTAGGAGGGAAGATGTCTCAGGAAAAGTGGGTAATCTGAGGACCTTGGTAATGGGAAGCATCATGGTCATCGTGATAAGATGGTTTTTCAGAAGAGGAAGGGTTCTAGGAACAACCGATCAAGTGTTCAAAGGTGGGTTTGAGGTATTTGAGGTAGTGACATTGTTCTTGGATTCCTTGAATAGATGAATTGATTGAGATAAGGTTGTCACTGATATTATTGATGTCTCCCTTGTTATGGTGGGTGTTAGCAATCAAGGTATTGATTTCTTGGGCTTATGTGGTAGACATTTGGAAAAATGGGCAGACAAATGGTATAGGGGAAACAAAAGGGGTCATGAGGGGTGGTGATCCGTATTTATATAGGAATATAATGAAATACAAAAATACACATAAACGCAGAGATGCAGCGGAAATAAGACTTCATTTCATTAATAACAAATGACTGAAATATGCTTACAGACAGAATGGAAATAAACTAGCTAGGGCGTTGGTAGCTTATCTCTAAGAAGAGATGTGGCGGCTAATGGCCTCTAAATTGTGTTACAATGAGGCTCAAAGGCCTATTATTATGAGAAACAATGGAAAACCCTCAACATCCAAAGACCTAACCCTAGGAGATGAAACGCCAAGAATATGGGCCCCGTTTGGGTAAGTTGGTACATCAACTTCCTGGGGACGTAACTTTGGCATACGATCTCCATTTGATTCGTTCGATACCTCGTTATAAATATCTATCTGAGGACTACACCTTTTGGGTGAGAAACATTGGTCTATCATCCATGTTGCTCCCTGTTTTCCCAAAAAACGTCGTTTAAGGCCTCAAAATAGCTCTGGAAGTTCAGGACCTGAAAAAACTGCTAAAAATAGTAAATTGTGTGGAAACTAAAAAACTGAAAGAAGAAATGGTGGGGGTCCAAGTGGAATAGGTGGGTGGCCACCAATATCCACCTGGATCATTCCTCCCCCCTTAGGAATCAATTGTCCCCATTGCATTGAGTTCCTCCATGAGATGAGGAAACTTCTGTTGAACTTGGTCCTTGGTGAGCCACTTGCCTTGGTGAAGGAGTTGGCCTGCTTTGAAAACTCGATATAGTGGTATCCTTTGTTGTCGGGTGTGCTTGATCTATGTATCCATGATCTGATCAGTTCTGTCTTGTTCCATGCAGTCTGGATTTAACTCTGTTGGTGTGAGTTGTTCTGCCATGTCGGATGTGTCTAGTAGAGATGAAAAGTAGGGCCGAAGGCAGTCCACATTGAACACTGGGTGAAGACCAAGGAATGGTGGAATGCTAAGCTCAAAGGCATTATCCCCTACAACCTTGGTTAGGGTGTACGAACCATATCGGAGTGGACGAAGCTTGCGGTGGGGTCCAGCAAGGCGCTCCTTTTGCAAATGCAGCCACACTTTGTCACCCACCTGGAAGTTGTGTGGCACTCGATGTTGATCATGTCACTGCTTGTACTTAGCATTGGCTCTGTACAAGATGTCATGAACCTGTTGGTGGATGTGTTGAATGTGCTCAATGAATTTGTTTTCCTTGTCAACCTCAAACTGGACATGAGATGAATCTTCCCGAGTAGCCACAAATGGCATGGCTATGTCAATGGGACATAGTGGCTAGAATCCCAAGCCCACTTGAAAGGGGCTTTGGCTGGTCGAGCTATGGAGAGCTCGGTTGTAGCTGTGTTGTACATAGGGGAGACTCTCATCCCATGTGCGTGGATGCTTTGAATTGTACATGCGTAGAATGTGTACGATCATCCGGTTTACGACCTCTATATGGCCATCAGTTTGCGGATGGAAATCTGTGGACTTGGTGAGCTTGGTGTCCAGCATCGACCAGAGGCTGGACAAAAATTTACTGAGGAATCTGCTATCTCTATCTGAGATGATAGACTGTGGGATCCCAAAGTGTACCCACACTCGTTCAAAGAAGAGTTTAGCAGTGTCTTCTGCGGTGATATTCTTCTTGCAGGCCATCATAATGGACATCTTTGAGAATCGATCGACGACCACCAAAAAAAAATCATTGCCATGCTTAGTAGAAGGAAGGCCCGACATGTAATCCATAGAGATGGATTTCCAAGGTCGACTGGGGGTAGGAAGCAGAGTATAGAGGCCTTGCTTCTTAATGGTCGGTTTGGCAATGGCGCAAGCAGTGCAGGACTTGATGTACTTCCCGACATCTTGTTGAAGGTTAGGCCAATAGAAATATTTTTGTAGTACTGCCACGGTTTTCTCGACCCCAAAATGCCCAACGACCCGACTATAGTGCACCTCCCAAATCATCTTGGCATGCTCACTTGAAGGAACACAAAGGTGTCCCAAGTGACAAAGTAGGGCATCCTGGATGTGAAAATTGGGAACTTGCTTACCCTCCAAGATTGTATTGTACATGTGGTTGAATTCTAGATCGCTTGTGTAGAGAAGTGGCCAATCGAAAGTCTCGTTCCCACAAGAGTTGAGCATAGTGGTTAGCGCCACGATGGGTGGTCGACTGAGGCAGTCTGCAACATTGTTGGTGCTTCATTTCTTGTACTTAATGTTCAAATGAAATTGTTGTAGGTATGTGGACCACTTCTAATGGCGATTGTTCTGCAACTTCCCTTGTGTCTATATGAACTGCAGGGGTCGGTGGTCTGTGTGGATGACTGTTTCCTTTCCCAAAATGTAATGCTTCCATTGCCGACAAGCTTGCACAATGTAATACATTTCTTTCTCATAAGTGGGATACTTTCGGACTATGTCAGAAAGTGTTTCACTGTGATATGCCACTGGATGCCCATGTTGATTCAGGACTGCCCTGATAGCATAGTCAGAGGCATATGTCTTGATCTCAAATGGTTGTCGAAAGTATGGTAATGTGAGCACTAGTGCAGAGTAGAGGTGATGCTTCAACTCCCCGAATGCCTTCTGTTGAGATTTAGACCAAAAGAATTTTTCTTTAGCTCCTCCCTTGGTGACTTGACTCAAGGGCCAAGTGATATGAGAGAATCCCAACACAAACTTGCGGTAGAAATTGGCGAGACCTAAAAATATGCGAAGATCTGTTAGGGTGGTTGGGGCTATCCAATCCTGAATGACTCGAATCTTTGTTGAATCCACATGAACCCCCCGCTCATCAATAATGTATCCCAGATACTGAACCTAGGTCATGCCAAAAGTGCATTTCTCCAAATTGGTACACAACTTATGTTGCCGCAGTGTTTGGAGGACCTGTCAGATGTGGTGGAGGTGCTCTTCCCAAGTCTGGCTAAATATTAGGATGTCATCCAAGTAGACCAGTACAAATGAGTTGGTGAATGGCCGTAGGATGTCGTCCATTAGCCTCATGAAGGTTGCAAGGGCATTCATCAACCCGAAAGGCATGACCAACCATTCGAAAAGGCCCTCCTTGGATTTGAAGGCAGTCTTCCACACATCAGAGGGTTCAATTGGTACTTGGTGATACCCAGACTTCAAGTCGATCCTGCTAAAATATTTCTCCCCCTTGAGTTGGTCCAGAAGGTCATCAATCTGTGGGATCGGGTACCTATTCAGGATAGTGATCTTGTTCAGTGCTCGATATTCAATGCAGAGTCTCCAAGTCCCATCCTTCTTCTGCACCAACATGATAGGGCTCCCACAGGGCGATGAACTCGGCCGGATGTGACCTTTCTACAATAGCTCTTGAATCTGCCTCTTGATTTCATCATTCTCCAGAAAGAGCGTCGATATATGGGTCCATTGGGAAATGGTGCAACTGGGGTCAGATCAATGGGGTGCTTGACCTGGCAGTCTAGAGGCACCCCTGTGGGGGAGGTAAAGATGTCCTTATACTCGTCCATGACCTTATCCATCTGTTGTTTTCTTGCAGCGGGGCCCTGTCTGGAGGTCATGGCCAAATTTTTCCTCTTTCCCTAAGGGTGGATCATCAGGAAAACAAATTTCCTAGTTTTGGAAATGATCTTACTGCTATCTTCGGTATCCTTTACAGCTTATTGCCCAAAGTGATAATAATGGCACGAGGCCTAGACTCATACACAACATGTCACTTCCACAAGTATGGTTGGCCTAATAATACATCAAAAACATCAAGAGGAGCAATTCCACATAATACCTCATCCGTGAAGGGTTTGATGTTGTATTGAAGGTGACATTGTTGGCTGATGCGGAGGTCCCATCCTTGGTGCAACCACTCGATGGTGTATGGTTGTGGGTGTGTTGTGGTCGGCAAGACCAACCACTTCACAACCTCTACCGAGATGAGGTTCTTATGACTCCCACTGTCGACAATGAATTACAACGAGGAACCCTTTAACCACATCTTGGAATGGAAGAGATGCTCCGCCTCCTCTCGGTCTTCTGGTTCCTCCTTCTGGATATTTGTGGTGGCAGTGGTGGCATTGGGCTCTGCATCGATAATATTCTTACCCTTGTCATTCCCCTTGTCTGGTTTTGATTCAGAGTCGGAGCATGCATATGATTCAGAAGCCTTCAACTCAGCTACCAGTGACTGCTTGGCCCGACACTCACTTGTGTTGTGAGTGGAGCTCTTATGGAACTTGCACCACTTCCCCGTGTCCCTTTTTGGCCTCGTGGTGTTGTTCTTTGCTTGTCGCTTTGGTGGGTTGTCCTGGGCTTCCCTGCCTTGGCTTGGTCCTTGTTCTACGGTTTGGGGGTACCTTTCCCTTGCTTCTGATTCATAGACCCAAAGTCTCGCTTCTTCTGTTTGAACTTCTGCTCAATCTTGGCAGCATATCGGTATGCCACACCAAGAAAGGAGATGTCGAGGAACTCTATTTCCTCCTGAATGTATCTTTGCAGACAACTGCGGTACTTTAACACCAAATGTTTCTCTGAATCTTTGATACCCAGCTTTGTGCGTAGGGTATGAAACAGATTCGTCATCTCATGAACATCTTGGTCCCTTTGCTGTCGTAGTGTATTCCATTGTATGTATTTGTCCTCATAGCTTTCCACGGGATAATATTGTTCCTTGATGGCATATTAGAAAGAATTCCAAGTGGGTGCGGCCGAGAACAGTGAGGGTTCCCCCTCGCCCTATTGCTCTGAGTAGGTTTCCCACCAGTCCTTGACATGGGGGGCGGCTTTGAGGTGTGCGAAAATAATCTTTTCTCGGTCGGGAAAGTCATGAACCAAGAAATATCCTTCTAACAAATTCAACCATCTATCTATGACATCTGCATCTATTTGGCCCTCAAATATGTGAATGTCAAAGTTTACTTGTACCTTAAAAGGAGTGGCGCCTCCAGAGTGACTATTGGATGTCGATGCACCGCCAGTGGGAATCCGTTGAAGAATCTGGGCAAAGTTGTCCATCATCGCGTTCTTTTGTTTCTCGAGGGCCTCCTCGAGCAACATTTTGATAGGATCTCCTGCTCCCTCATCTTTCTTTTCTTCCCCCATGGTCGGTCGTCGGGGTTTGCGAGGCTGATCTTGTAAAGGTTCAACCAGATAGAGCCCCAACTCCTTATACCCCAACCTCGTTGGGGACATGCAAAGAAGGATCGAGAATGAGAAGACCGCTCTGATACCACTGATACAGATTTATGTAGGAGCACAATGAAATACAAAAATACACATAAATGCAGAGATGCAGCGGAAATAAGACTTCATTTCATTAATAACAAATGACTGAAATATGCTTACAGACATAATGGAAATAAAATAGCTAGGGCGTTGGTAGCTTATCTCTAATAAGAGATGTGGCGGATACTGGCCTCTGAACTGTGTTACAATGAGGCTCAAAGGCCTATTATTATTGAGAAACAATGGAAAACCCTCAACATCCAAAGACCTAACCCTAGGAGATGAAACTCCAAGACTATGGGCCCCGTTTGGGTAAGTTGGTACATCAACTTCCTGGGGACGTAACTTTGGCATATGATCTTCGTTTGACGCATTCCATACCTCGTTAGAAAGATCTATCCGAGGAATACAAATTTTGGGTGAGAAACATCCATCTACGATCCATGTTGCTCCCTGTTTTCACAAAAAAACGTCGTTTAAGGCCTCAAAACGGCTCCAGAAATTCAGGACCCGAAAAAAATTGCTAAAAATAGTAAACTGTGTGGAAACTAAAAAAATGAAAGAAGCAATGGTGGGGGTCCAAGTGGAATAGGTGGGTGGCCACCAATATCCACCTAGATCAGGTTGGTAGGAACAGTGAGAATAAAGGTGTGAAATTATAGGTACCACTGCGATTATGGAGAAAATGGGGATCCAATGAGATAGGGGCCAAATAAGGGTGTCAGAGAAGGGTCAGGTCCACAAAAAACAATGTGTTAAAAATGATAGGTATTATTGGAATTGGGGCGAAGAGAGGAACCCAGTGGGATAGGTCCCGAAAATGTGTGTCAAAGGGACCACTATACCCTTTTTTAACTCCTATGGAGTTATACTCCTATCTGAAGAATACTGTAGTGTTGAAATGCCCAAATTCTTAACAAGAAGAAATGTGTAGTAATTTCGCAACCCGAATACAGGAGGCACCGTTGCACGGAAATAAATCTTGTATATTCTATTTTTTTTTCCATCCCAAGGGTTAGGGTATGCAAGGTATCTACAGACAAGGGTTTTCCATGTGTTATAGCTCTCTGATATATGTGCGGGGTCCAACAGTAGTACTCGGCCCAATATCTCAAGGCACCAACTAAGGAGGCTATATTGTACTACCCAACTACCTAGGTACTAGAGATTATATTTCCGGTTGTTGTTCTCGGTGGCACTATAGCAGTCATGCAAACGATTGAATTATTTATTGAGGGCTTCAGGAGATCTAGGTCGATCCATATATAGGTGTTGTCTAATGTGCTACCTTACCAATAGGGGTTACAAGGGTGGCCAACATATGTGTGCTTAAGTACCACTTGTATTTCCTACGTGTATGACTTATCGACCATGGTTTTATGTGTTTGATGATATATCTTTGTAGCTTTAAGACTCCATAATATGTCTCTACCCTGAAAAAAAATTAACCCACAACTTTCTACCAAGGAAAGTTCTTTGATACCACTTTTAGTATTCCAGATATAAAATAGTATGCAGAACATAAATATTTTAGCTAGAAATGGAAGAGCAATAATGATTGAACCATAACAATACCATAACAATACTAGAATAACACTAGAAAGATCACCTTGATTAATGATAGCAATGTTCAGTTGCTTGTTCGAAATGGAAACCTCCAATAGAAAAAAGATCTATTACAATAATATCCAAGACAAGATTTCCCATACCCTATACTCTTATTTATACTAAATTTATCTATCCAGAATAATAATCTAGAGGAAGATCCTTCTAGAAGTGGAATCTTCTATTAGGTGTTCTTACATTTGATTTATTCTTCCTTATTGCTAGGACTTATTAATATTGTCCTTTATTACATGGAAATATATTATTCTACCTACATGAGGGGTTAGGGAGGTTAGGTCCCTAACAACTAGATTCATAAGAACAAATTGAAGGCACAAAGAGAGAGGAAAATTAGAATTTGAGATGATGGGAGGAATCGGAAATGAAAGTGAACGGAAGAGTGGTCAAAGGAAAGACACCCATCAAGAAAAATAATGGAAATCGCATGTACTTTATCATGAGGATTAATCTACAAGAATGCATAATAAAATCAACAAACTAAAATAATGTAAAAAAGAAATTAAATAGCACACCAATCATAATAAAATTGAATAAAATTATAAAACATGGACATCACCTGACTCGAGGGGCCCTTCCCGACCATGGGAAATGTGCCTAGATAGTTATCTCAGATTATAAAGATACACAACAATAATTAATTCTTTATTTATTAACAATCAAGCTTCAATCTCATAATAACAAAAAACAAATGTCTATCTCTCATTCTATTACAAAACATAGATATTTATATAAATATCCTCCACAACTACTGAACCAAAACAATTAAAAAAATAGTTAACACAACAAACAAATTTAATCGGGATTGATTCTACCTGACTACTTTAGAAGATGTTAAAAAAATCATATTAGGTTTGATTTAATATTCTATTCATGCAACCTTCCAATTGATATAAAGAATAATTTGTTCAATAACTTGAAAACGTGTCACATCATAGATCTGGGCGCAATTCAATTATATCCTGATGAATAACCACTCAAAACTTTTGAAGTGTTTTCTTTTTTGAAAAACAGTCCTCATGATGACAAAATTACCATGCTAGAAACAAAACCCATGTTCTAGATTCTTCAGATTTGTCTTCATGTGCACAAAAAATGGAGGGAGAAGTTTATTGTCTAGAAATTTTATTAATTTTGGCCGAATTCTTTCCCGTGAGCCAGAGGTCCACAAGTGTGACCTACCTGATTTATGACCCATGCGTCTGCATGTCGATACTACTACGGAGAAAACCCATCTCCCTGATTTTCCATAGAGACGCGTGAATATGCCAAACAATGACGGGAACCAGAATGATAATGTTGGTGTGGGAATGTTGAACTACAATAATGGTACAAGAATTCTAATCATGTTGATACAAGAATCACACTTCACAAACCGTCGTCAGTAAACCATGATATAATCATCTTTTGATCACTAAAAATGTAGAAAACAATACATATTAACCACACTAAATGTATAATTGTGAATAATGATAGATAATGGTGGTTTATGGTGTAATAAGACGTATATTATTGGTGAAATGTAGGAAAAGATGTAATGACGAATGTATTTGTATAGAGGAAAATATGACAAAAGTGGAGCCCAACAATTATCATGTTAAGTTCTCTGCAAATGTGTGCCATGTTTCGTATCTTGTCCAATGATGTGTCTTATCTTGATCATTCTATGATGGAGATGTTGTCTTTTAAAACATCTTACTTTTATGGTTTACAGTATTCTATCATATTGTAAATATCCATTTTTTTAACAAGATTGTTCATTTTTGAGGCATGAGAATATTATTTTCTAAAATCTTAATTCTTTTATATATATTTTTTGTAAATTGTAATATATTGTAAGAGGAGTTCTACCTCTATAAAAACAAGAAGAGTCTTTCTTGTTCCCACAAGATTTTATCTCAATGTTGGTCATTTTACCTTCACCGAAAAATGATCAACACCTCTTAAGTTGTTTGTTAAGGAGGATTTAGGTATTTCCTTTGTTTATAAAAGGATAATATAACCCATCCTTTCACAACACACTATAAATGGGGTATGATCCTATTCTAAAAAATTCTATCATTTCTTGCAATCGAAATTACCAATACTATGATCAAAGGAAGAACTGTAAAAGGTATCGTGATTGGATTTTCACACTAATTTTTTATTTCCTCTTCAAAATATTCTCTAGCTCAATATTCCCCTATCCCTGTCAAAGTATACAATTCACTCTAGACGTATTTTGTGAATTCAGAATTCAAAATTAAATTGAAATTTGTTTCTTCACAGTCATACATAAACAACACCTTCCAAACCCATTAATATTCCTCTTTTGTAGGTTATCCCATGTTAAAATGTTACTGTTCAAGAGACACCACATGAATATGTAGGATTTTGTACAACACTTGAAACACTGGACATTCCTCCACCACCATCTATGAGGCTCTTAAATTCCTTGAAATTCTAGTGATTTGTATCCTTCATAAGGAGTGTAGTACGCAAATGGATGTAACTTACACTCTAAAGATCCCCCAAAATCCTTAATTCTAGTGAAATTATCTCTCATATTTGTAATGTAAGTATTACAAATATTTTCATCTTCCCTTGGTATATCTAAAGATCTCGCATAAAGCTACTTTTGATTGAATATTGTGCTTAAATCAAAGTAAGATATTTGATTTAGAGTATAAATGCCCCATTTATTAAAATGTAAATGATATGTACTACGATTAAAAGTGTTCTCTTGTTCCAAACTAGTGGTATGATCTCACCTAACCATGTGTTCCTTTCCCAACACTCCATGCAATCCAATTATGTATTAAAGGAAATTCCAATAATCCCGCCTTCCAAGTGACTGAAATATTATGAGAATTCTTCCTAGGGTTTTTAATTCAAACCAAAATAGAATCAAGAAAAGTTCATTTTTCCTTCACTATAAAACACCATAATCCCTTTCCCTATATCAATCCCCTATTAATACTGGTTGAAAATGTTGTAGAGTAGTGAAAGATGTTTTTTTACTTCCTAGCTACCCATATTTTTTGGAACTTCTAGACTTTTCCACTTCACTAAAATGCCTTTATTTTCTCTATTTCTAACCCAAAAGAATCTAAAACTAAGTTGACAACTCACTTCCAATACTCTATTTAGTATCGAGGATAATGAGGACCAATATGCATGAATAGCCTCAATCACAAATTTTACAAGTACCAGTTGGCCACCCCTTGAGAGACAATGGTTGTACCAAAAATTTAACATTTTCTCCACCTTGAAAATTAGCCATTACAAATGCTTTTTATGATAATCACTAGATTTTAGTTGAAATATCAATTATTTTATACCATTTTCTAGTTCTTATGCACTGAAAGGAAAAAGAGTGACATAATATTCTTGCTCATCCACCATAATGGCATTGTAATTAATAGATGATTTTTCAAGATTAATCTCCATACCTACTGTAGAATAGCAAAGTTGCATAATCTCTTTGAATTTTCCAGCCTCTCTTCTACTACCATCACAAAAAACCAATATATCATCCACAAAAAGTGTGTCGAGGAGAAATAATTTCCTAATTTGATACATTTTATGTTTCCAAACTTGAATACCTCTTTCAAGGATTTAATTAAAACAATTATGAAACAAATAAGAAAATATAAGGATAAAGTGGGCAACCTTGCCTAAAGCCCTATTCTAACTTAAAAAATGGTGTAGAACCCCATTAATAAGAAAGAACAAGGGGATTCAAAATATACATGTCATCACCTAGACCATGAAAGGTGCATTAAATCTCAAGTGAATCATTAATAACCTTAAGTAGATCCAATTCACATGGTCATATGACTTTGAGAAATCCACATTGATTACCATAGCCTTCAAGTGTTTGACTTGTGTTTGACCTTTATAGTATGTGGTCCTTCTTGTGCAATGACAATAGCCTCATGAATCTATCTCCCTACTAGGAAACTAAATTGTTTTCTTGATATAGAATTAGACAATATATTCTTAATCCCCCATGCAGTTATTTTAATTGATTTTGTAAATGCAATCGCAAAAGTAGATTGACCTGGAATTTTTAAAAGTTGCAGGATTATCAAATTTAGGTATAAGAGATTAAAAGGTGGAATTAAAAGCTACCAACATCTTCTTAGAGGTACTCGTCATTTTCCGCTCTTAGTGGAATTAAAAGTTACTCCTCATTTTCCCCTCTTAAATACTTTTGTCTCAACAACCTTTATTAGCCCTCCAACATCTTCCATTAAGAATTAAGTATCGTTTGGTTAAGAAAACTAGGAAAGCATGAAACCACATGTAGTGTTTCAATAATAATTTCTTTCCTTTCTTTATATATGTTTCCAAAATATTAAACTTGTTTTGAGATATATTTGAAACTAGTTACAACAAGAGTTATTTTGTTGGATTTCCAAACACTTTTAAAATTTAAAATATTATCTTTGGATTTAAACAAAGTGTATCATTTTCATAGTATGTTTAAAATTGATATGTATAAAATGATCAGAAATCAATCATTTAAACTATTATATATATTTTTTAATATTATATTTTTATTGAAATTTTATATATTTGAATGTTTTGTTTTTATTGAAGGAATTAATCACTACAGGTTGTGTTATCTGACTATTATCACTATAACTTTTAGGTATGTCCACCATGACCCATACCCAACACATAATGTAAGTCAGGATTTCAAAATAATGACTTCACATAAGGGAGTGCCTTAACAACACACTCCATCAACAAATGTTCTACATCTTGGGGTCTATATATTTGAATGTTTTTGTTTATTCTATTTTTTTTAATTAGTAATTTTGTAAAAAAGGTGGACTGTATTTTTCAATTTTTAAAATTTACATGTTATACAACAATTTATCTATCATTTTCTCCTTTTTTTTCCATGAAAAAATAGTTAATCTTTAATATATATATATATATAT
>ML780856.1:394418-405466 GCA_009831015.1 Picea engelmannii | reverse complement strand
TAAAAATGTTTGTCTCTATATATATTGAAAAGAATGTTAAGCTCTTTTATCATTTGGGGGTTTAACAAAAATAATAATAATAATAATAAATAATGGAAAGAGAGAAAGAAAGAGAAAAAAATAATAATAATAATAATAAAATAAAAATAAAAATAAGGAAACTTGGATTTAGGAAACTTAAAAAAATTGGAAAGTGGGAGACATAGGGAAAAAGCAAAAAGGGAATCAGCATTTAAGTAACTACTAAATTTCAGAAACATCATTTAGGAAAGTGAATAAAAGCATGAGAGGGGATCTAGGAACCCTAGGAGAGATTTAAGGAGCGATTTTGGGGGTGTGAGGGAATTTAGACTTTTAATTAATAAACAAAAATTAATTATTGGAGAACCCTAGGGATGAGTGACACTTGGACGGCGGAGATTGTTGGGAGGTTTGTCATAAAAAAAATTAATTAATAAATAATCAGGAAAGTAGGTGGGTCTCTTTGGGCTATAAATGAAAGGGAAAGGAAGGAAGAAGGGATGGATGGTTAGCGTAACGTTACGCTGCCGAATTGTGGTTGACAGATTTTCTTGTGAGGAGTTGGGTGTAAGCTCAGCTTTGTTGGAGTGGTAGCTCAGCCGTGGAGGCGAGCTGAGCCGCTAGTCTATCTCTGGTTCTTGTGTGGCCCCTTTGCGTCTCGGGGGGCTAAGGGGGAAGCAGAGTACCCCTAGCGTTTGGCTGGGAGGTACCGGTGAGCCTGTTGTGGTCGGCAAGCGGGAGCGCGGGACAAGGCACGGAGCACGGGACGTTCCAAAGCGGGAAAGTGGCTAAGGTATGATTTAATTCTGACAAAATGGTTAAATAGGGTTAGTGAAAATGACTCTGATATTTGCTGAAAACTTGCTCCTGAAAATTTGTGTTATAGTGGTTAGTGTTAATGTGTTCTAACGTATCTTCCTTCAAAAAACAAAAAACCAGTTTTGTCAATCGAATTCGTTCTAGCATCTCGGGACATTCAGGAAATGTATTTCGTGCTGGCTTGTATGGTTTTTGTTTCGCTTTCCTGGAGGTCGCCTTGTTTTTTTTTATTCCGTGTGCTTTCCGGGAATTCTTGGGACGTCTAGGATGTGTTTCGTGGCGTTGAATCTGTTGGGGACCCTCGGATTTGACAGCCCTTGGGTTTTCTGTAACCAATGCCTTGATTTTTTTTGACTTGTTACTGCTCGGATCTCCACTGCTGCGTTTAAACTTATTTGTACCCACGATGCTCCCCGTTGAAAAGGATTACACCTCTTATTAACTAAGGTCAGTTGTGTTTGCCACGCATCATTGGGTGCAATGGAAGGTAAAGTTTTTCCGTTCAGATGAAAAGGGGAAATTTTATTTATACACATACACAGATCACTGGTTATGGGCCCCTTCTATGTTTGCTTGGAAACGATATCTCCACTTATTGCAGCCTGATGAGCGTTCTGGTGGGGATATGGGTCGATTCAAATTTATACAGTGAGCCTTCCCGTTGGTTGATTTTATGTTTTTTTTTTTTTCAGTGAGTCTTCATCCCTGGCGATTTTGCTTTGTCATTCGATCTTGAATAATGGGCGTTTGCGCTCTGGTCGGAATATGGTGGCAACTGGTTTATTGGGCGTTTCTGCCACATGGATACAACTGCTTTGATTGTTACAAGTTGTGTCCTTCATTGCCTTTATCATCCGGCAAATCTGCGTGCCATTCGATCCTCACTTTTGCGTTTGGGGAGAGGGGCGTTTTCTTTATTATGGCTGGGCGTTCTTAAACCTTGCGTTTCTTTTATCTGCGTCTATTGTTTGACTGCTGGGCATCTTCCCTCCATCCCTGGCATTGACTGTTGGGCGTTCACCCACAGTGAGTGGCGCATCCCTTTTAATCTGCATTTTAACGTTGATGGCCTGCGTCTTTTCTTCAGTTGACATCCTTATGTTGGGTGTATTCCTCGTTTTCCGTATGCCATTCCTATGTTTTTCTTTTTTTTTCCGGTTGTTTTCTTGGTTTCGGGGGACTGTGGAGACCGTGTGAGGGGCGATCGGTCCAGTGGTGGGCAAGCCCACGGTTCCTGGAGCAAACTGCAGAATTTCCTTGACCCTTGCGCGCCTTGCCCCGAATTCAGCACTATCCCTTGGCAGAGCCTTCAGACTTTTACAGCGTTAGTAGCATACCTCTGTTACAAACGTTATTACCCTTGAAACCGACCAGATAACACGTAGACTGGAACGCAGGCTAACCCAAATAAAGGTATCTCCCACTCAACCATAGGTTACGGTAATTTTTTCACAGACCGATAATTGACAGGTTGTAGTGTTTATGGCGTTGTATCGAGAATTCAGGAAGCGATTGATGACTCATTCTATTTTCGACATCTATTCCTCCTTCCGAATTCAGTTCTCTGACAACCCTTTTTCATGCTTAAACCTTGTAATTGATTCCTCGCACTAAATTACGATTATTGGGGTATAGTCCTTCACCTTCCGATATGGGTAAACTCGGTAATTTTATTGACAATTGATTATAGGTCATTTAGTCTCGAATAACTGGTTGACCGTATCCTATTTATCTATTTCCTGTAATGCGAGAGAGAAAGAAACTCTATCTTCGACCTGGAATACAAATTTGATTTACCAGCTCCCTTATTTGGTTTATTACGGTGACACAACCAATGTTATTTTACCATATTTTGAAAAGAGAAGCCTTCCGTTTTCGAATTTTATTACTGATTATTTTATTGACATGTCAGCACTGTTGTTTCTGTCCGTTTCGAATTTTGACATTTAAAAAAAAGGGTCATTTAATTATGGGTAGTTCGCCATTTTAAAAGGTGAGATTGTATTTATATTCCAGTTTTATGTTATCTAAAATTTGGAGCGCAACGCAATATATTGACTTCTCAGTTAATAGCTACATTAATTATAATGACTCCTTAATTTTATTATGTTATAGACTGCCGTTTAAATTATGATATATGGTCAATTTATATAAGGGTCCCTCCTAAATAGTGTCATTTTAATACGGTCATGGAATAATATAGGTTCTGTCCCTTTTTATGATATTATGGTGGTATTTGAAAACTTGTTGAAGATTATAATATCTAAAGGTTGCTACTGCTAGAAATTGACATTTTAAATTATGGTAAATTTTATATAAGGTCCCTTTTTAAATAAGTGTTATTTTAATGTGGTCCTTGAATGTAGGTATTGTTAGGCATTGCTCTTTTAAATTTCGATGTATATTGAGATTGTCAATTACTGTTAGATATTGATATTTTAATTTATGGTCAATTTATATATAAGGTCCCTCTAAATAAATGTTATTTAATGTGGTCATTTGAATATAGGTATTGGTAGGTATTGCTCTTTTATATTATGATGTATATTGAGATTTTAAATTGATATCCCTATAATTGAAATGTTAATATTGGTTTAGGTTGGTATGTCATTGATGATAATTGAGCGCAATGTTAATACTTGTTTAGTTGTAATGAAATACTTGTTCAATTGAAATGTTAATATTGGTTTAGGTCGGAATGTCATTGATGATGATTAAGCGCAATATTACTACTTGTTTAGTTGCAATGAAATACTTGTTCAATTGAAACGTTAATATTGGTTTAGGTCGAATGTTATTGATGGTGATTAAGCGCAATGTTAACACTTGTTTAGCTGCAATAATAATACTTGTTCAATTGAATTGTTAATATTGGTTAAGTGGAAATGTTATTGAGGACGTTTAAGGCGCAATATTAACCCTCGTACGGGAAATGTAAAGTATGGTAAAAATTGGGAGGCATGTGGAAATATTATGGAGAAATTGGCTAGTATTCAATCACGGATGGGTCATAGACATTGACTGGTCCTTAATTTTAAATGGTCGTCGTCCGAGTCCTTGTAGCATGCCTTCCGTAAGGGGCGTATTTGTTCTTCTTATTTATGTTGTACTTGATTATGGTCAGTTGTTGCTTGGTCTGTTGTGTCGGGTGGGATGTAGACACCTCCATGTTCCTCAGAACAGTTGCCAGCCCTGAGACCTTAAATGGTTAAAGACGATGGGAAACCGGGCTTGAGCGTTTCTTATGTGTCTTGGAGGTCCTAACCTTGCAGGGTAGGATGGGCGGGAGGTCAGTCATATTTAGCCGTCAGTTTTACTTGTCGCTAAAATGTCTGCGTTGTGCACCTCTGCCTATGGTTGTGGTTGCGGTGGTTCTCGTTGAGGCTTCCAACGTTCTTGTGCTGAACCTCATGTTTGAGTCTTGTTGTTAGTCGAGTGACATCGTACAGATCGTTATGTTGCTACTTCTACACGCGCGCACACACCTTAACACACCAAAAAAAAAAAAGTTTGCACCTGATACTAGAATGGTTGTCGTAACGAGGCGGTTCGCTACAACGGGTCAGTTCAAATCTTCACGATCATTCTATTGGTTATGTCATATTCATAAAAAATTAAAAATTACACATTGTTGGAATTTTTTTTAGACTGGTCATGGAAAATGAGAGCACGATAGTGTAGGGGCATGTATAAAATGGGCACTTCGAAGGTATCAGATGAACCCTCATGTCGATCAATTTGAATCCACTGAACAAGTTGTTGAATGGTGCAAAATGGAGCTAATACATGAATATAATCCATCAAGGGATGTGCGTAGGTGTGTCTATATATAAATGTTACACATGTACATAGGATATTTTTATTTGAACGTGTTCAAATTTATATTCAAACTTCAATCATTTTTTTGAAAGATTTCAAGTTAACAAGTTCTTATCTTGTGCTGGTTTTTTTGGTATGTTGGAATCCAAGATGTAAATAGATCAATATCATATGACGCCGGTACAATACCTGGGACATGAAAAATACATTCATTTCAAACAAAACGTTTTCAAAATGTTTTTGCATTTGATAGAAGAAATGATTCTTGTTTATTTTTAGTTTGCATAGAGGACACAAAATCCATAGATATTTGCGAAAACGAAAATGCAAGATATGTTAAATCTTGGAGACATATCGAACTTAATGTAAAAGGGAAAATTCCACTAGTAAGATCAGAGGAGATGGAATCAAATGAAACTATAGTGTCAGTTGATGGCGATAGAGTTTTTGATCTTGTTAGAGAAGGTAATTTTTATGTTTAAATTTTTTCAAATAACTTGTAGATGTACTTGTGTGATAATATAACACGAAATATTTTTTGTCCAATATATCGAATTATTTGCAGGAGATTTTTTTTCCATGGTTGCACCTATAGACAACACTGAAAATGTGAAATATTATTTGATGCGATGCATAGAACAAAAGATGAGGCTATTAGAAGATTTTGATAATAACAGTTTTATATATGAAAGATGATCCATTGTATTGAAAGGATATTTTTTTCAAGAAACCCATCAAATCGATACTCATGTTCACTTTCAAGACTACCAGTCAGATGTCACAAGCTGTCAATATAGTCATTTGGTATGTGCAGCGCGCATAAAGTTAATATAAGTTCAATAAATAAATAAAAATTTAGAAAATGGAAAATGTCCAAAGTTGATCATGAACAAATAATTGAATATGGAATATCATTACGATGTTTTTAAACAAGTGGCACATGTACATTCCAATTTTTTTTATTTTTCATTGAAAGTACATTCTAGAATTTAATGACTTGTTTTGAGTATTTTCAATCATATTTCCAAATAGGATATTTATAAAAAGGGTATGTATAAAAAAACTCCAGATCATTCTTAAAAAACACAGATTAAATATGGTTCAACAATATTTTATCTGTGTTTTTCAACCATTACACCAATCGAAAGTATTTTATGAGCATTACACCAATCAATATTGATTTGTATACCTTTTGTATTGTGAGCATTTTATTTTAAACTAAAATATTGTTAAACACCATTTCCATTGAACACTTACTTTTTTCAATATTATTTTTTTCCATTTTGTTTTAATAATATTGCATTAATTTTAAAAAAAGTTAAACATATTTTATATTTTCTATTGTAATAATATCTTGTTTCAAATTTTAACTCATTCTCATTTTTATTTTATTTTACGAGCATTATATAAACTAAAGTTCAATTGAACATCTATTTTATTTTGAATATTTTTTTTAATTATTGTTCTCAAAGTTAAAGAAAAGTTAAAAACATCTCTTTCATTTTGAGATTTTATTTTATTAAGGGTATATGAACTTTGAGGTGAATATATCTTCTAGCTTTGAGCATTTTTTTAATAACTACATGATAAAATTAAAGAAAAGTTGATCATCTCTTCCATTTTAAGGTTTTATTTTATTGTCACATCATTTTGAGCATTTTATTTTATCATTATCACACAAATAAAAAATGAGTTGAACATCTCTTCTATCTCAAGATTTTATTGTATAAAAATTACCTATAATTAATTTGGATCTCTTCTATTTTGAAAATTTTATTTTTATTACTATTGCACCAATCAAAGAAGAGTTGAACATCTCTTCTATCATAGATTTGAGAGCATTGACTTCTTTAAGTGGTAATTTTTTTTTTCATTTTTTAAATTAATATTATAACAACTAAAAACAATTTAAACATCTCTTTCTCTTCCACTTGTTGTAATAACACTTTACTAATAATATTGTATATATACCAATATCTCCATTCTAATTATTAAGTTGATTTACATTTAAAATTTGAAATTATTTGGAATCTCCATTTTAATAATTAAGTTGATTTTCATGTAAAATTATTTAGAAGTGTTAATCATTAGAATTAAATTGTAATTAATAGATCTCTTCTCTAACAAAGTTAAAAAAATTAATACAACCTTGTATAAATTCAAGTGAATTAAATTGTAATTAATAGATCTCTTCTCTAACAAAGTTAAGGAAATTAATACAACCTTGCCTAAAGTCAAGTGAAGACCCCTACAAAAATGTGGGTTTATGAGAATAGTACTAAACCATAGCTTGCAAATTGTTTTCCTAATGTAATTCTCTTTCATACTTGTTATCTGAGTTGTACAAGGGGTATGTGTTGTTCCTTGGCATGTCAAAAAAACAATTCTTGAATCCATACCTCCTCCTTTGAATTCCACATTGGTTACCTTCTTCAAAAATCAAACACAAGTATTCTGAAAGGAAATTGGTAGATCATGAAAATTTCTTCATTTTAGTGCAGTTTATACCAGCATAGGATTTTCATGGTTTAAAGTGTTTTCTACTACCATATATTCTCAAATAGGTTTTTCATGGTTTAACATGTTGTCTAATATCATATATTGTTAAATAGATATGCAATGACACAATCTTGTATGTTTGACAGTTCACTTTTTTCTTGTCAATCTATTGAGTTTGCATATTCTTAAATATATAAACAATAACACATTCCTGTATTATTGACTTTTCATATTCTTAAATAGATAAATAACAACACATTCTTGTATTATTTCACTCTAATTTTTTTTTTCATTTATTTAGTAGATCTCATATGTCTATCTTTCCTTTAGTTTTTTTTATTAGTTAAGTGCATCTATGTAACCAATTTATTTAACATCTTATATGCCTATCTTTCCTTCAGTTTTTTTATTAGTTAAGTGCATATATGTAACCAATTTATTTAAGAGATCTCATATGCCCATATTTCCTTTAGTTTTTTTTATTAGTTAAGTGCATCTATGCAACCAATTTATTTAACATATCTCATATGCCTATCTTTCCTTTAGTTTTACCTTTATTTTTTTTATTAGTTAAGTGCATGTATGATCTCATATGCCTATGTTTCCTTTAATTTTGCCTTTAGTTTTTTTTATTAGTTAAGTGCATCTATGTAACGAATTTATTTAGCAGATCTCATATGCCTATCTTTTCTTTAGTTTTTCCTTTAGTTATTTTTATTAGGTAAGTGCATCTATGTAATATTTCCTTTAGTTATTTTTATTAGTTAAGTGCATATATATAACGAACAGGTCATTAGTAACTAGAAAAAAACAAAATCTTTTAATATAAAATTAATCTGCTAAAATTATTCTGCCAAAATTATTTGATGATATGTCAATAGAATAATATTTGATGATGAACATAAAATGAACCATTTAAATTAATACATAGCAAAAAAGTATTTAAGAGTTTGATGCTTAATTTAATTCATTGTAAAAAGGATAATTACAAAACATTAGTTCATTACTAATTAACTTTGCCACTTTTTTTCCATCAACTTTGAAAAATCAAATATGAGACAATAATTTGATATTTTGAATTCCAAAATTATGAAATATATATATATATATATATTACAATCAAAGTTTGAATAGTTACACTGTAAAATACATATGTTCCACATCAATTTTAGGATGATAAGAAAAACTAAGACATTTAACTCAAAAATTATGAATTCTAAGCCATCGCTTTAAGATGTATCACTTCATACCTGCAATTCAAACCTGCAAAAAATTAGAATTCAAAAAATAAAAATTTACAATTCAAACATGCGAAATAATACAAAATTCAAAAATTGTGATTAAAAAATAATTGACATACATACCAAAAGAGTTAAGCCTCATCCTCCAACATAATATTTTCCACAAAATATATTGTAAACATATTTTCCACCAGATATAATTTAGACATCTGTAACAATAAAAAACAATAATAAAAATAAAAATAATACATATTAGCGTATATACTATAACTAAATATTAAATAAACAATAACAAATAATAACATACCCAACCATAGATAAACAGATTTAGGATAGTTACTCTCCAATTAAGCATACATGATTTAAACAATTTGTAAATCGTATCTAAAATCTTAAAAAAAATCAAAGAGAAAATTTTTGTTCTTGGTAAAAAAAATTGTGAGTTAGAGTTAGATAATAATCTAAAATCAAATATAGAACTGTGTATGAAAAAAGTTCACAAATCTCCATATTAATTCATTCTTCCAATGAAATACTTATCTCCTTGTGGATAAAGTCCCAAATCTTTCAGCTGAAATTATCCTTGTGGATAAGTTCCCAAATCCTTCAGGTGAAATTCTCATCCCAAGTGATGTTATTGTGTTCCTGGTAAAACAAATTGTGATCTAGAGTTAGATAATAATCTGAAAACAAATATAGAACTATGTATGAAGAAAATTCACAAATCTCCATATTAAGTCATTCTTCCAATTAAATACTTATTTCCTTGTGGATAAAGTCTCGAATCCTTCAGGTGAAATTCTCCTTGTGGATAAGGTCCCAAATCCTTAAAAAATTCTCATCCCAGGTGATGTTATTTGATCATATTTACACATCAATAAAATACTTCTCTCTTCTTCTGCAGTGGTCATATAATCAAATTCCATGATTCCATTTCAAACTAAAGGACTCATAAATCTCCATATTAATCCATTCTTCCTAAAAACTACTTATTATCTAAAAAAGTTCACAAATCTCCATTTTAAAAACCAGTCTTCTAGAAAATACTTATCTCCTCTTTCTGTGGTGGAATAGATGTTCTCATATAATATTGCATGTATATGAATAAAACACAAATCTGCACATGTATATTAAGTCATTCTTAAAAAACCATTTAAATGGGATGTATTCATATTAAATATAATAAAATGTTCTTTGAAATTATGTGTGAGCTTATTTGTAAATCTAATTGAATGTTGGTTTTTGTGATTAGTAACCAATTTAGTTAAGAGTTGGAAAATACATTGGCAAGAAAGAATTCACTTCGTTGTATGTAGAAAAGAAAAATGTTCATACTACGTCATTCTTCGCCAAGAAAGCAAGGAATTCAATCGAAGAAAATTTACAAACTGTCTCTTTTCTAATGTAGGATAGAGTCTTTTCTCGAGTATTCAAATGTTTAAGTTCAAAATTTGGTCTTCATAATGATATAACCTTAAATAAGTTTGAATGTACACAAGTTAAGACAATGATAAACTTATCTAGGGGTTACATATATTTCAAAATAATTGATCAAAGCGTTGAATAGGAAAGGCTAAAATAAAAATTTGAGAAAACAAAAATTTGATAAAAGTAAAAAACATACATTTATGAATCATCCTGTAACATCTCGCTCTTACACGCATTGAACAAACTTATTCTTTGAGGACACTTTCTCGCAAGTGATCCGGATTATTATACTTTTGGGCATTTGACTTATGATTATGAAGTTTTATGGGTTGATGACATGTTTTTTTGCGGCATTGACATAGACAGGTGCTATTGACTAAGTTTTACTGAGTGTGTGGGATTTTGAACCTAGAGGAGGCAGAGGCATCGATAGAACCTCTTGGACTCCAGATTGATTCGGGGAGTGAACCATTGGGGTTTGATTGTTTTTACGTGATATTAGTGCATTTGATTAGATGATATGATATGGATATATTTCTAACATGATTCGTTGATGATGCAGGTTGACGACAACTTGACGACCAGATTCACATGTGGAGTAAAAGGGTCATGTACGACTACTAGAGATGTTGAGGGAGAGGTGTGGAAAGTAGCCCTGACACAAGCTACTAGCGCTCCCGCCGTGGCTCAAACTGTAGGTTAATGATTACCTAGTTCGAGGAGACCCACAATGTCGTGAGGGCCAACTGCGATAGTCACTCACGATGATTCTAAGGGGCATGCAATAAGGCAGGGGCCTTATTCTTTATAGGCCCTTAGTTTCCCACAAGATCACCTGGTGGACTATTGACTCCAGGGGTTTTTTATGTCTACCAAGTTAGTCAAGAGACGAGTGGCACCCTTGTAGCACATGGTGCTTCCTGAAGGTCACATCACACAAGAAAAATGGAAAGAAGTGAGTGGCACCCTTGGATCCCATAGTGCATACTGAAGGGCACATCATGCAAGAGAAACAAAAAAAGACGAGTGGAACCCTTGGAGCACCTAGTGCGTCCTGAAGGGCACGTCGCATTGTTATTTAATAATTGGATAAACCTAGATGGATTTAAGATGAATAACGTGTTAAGGAAGATTTAAAACAAATCCCCTAATAAAATGTTGCCCAACCTAGAAAAATAAAGTATAGGTCTAAATTATACTTGTGATAAAAAAATTATCTAT
>ML780856.1:383211-394225 GCA_009831015.1 Picea engelmannii | reverse complement strand
TATTGTATTATGCTAATTAAAAATTTATTCATTAAAATAAGAAGGGAAAAGGTTAAGTTTTGCACATGCCTTTTTGAGTTTAAATAAAAAAGGGGAATGAGGGAAATCTAAAATAATTAGGAAACTAGGAAAAAGCGGAAAACATAAAAAGAAAGGGGAAACACAAGGAAAAGGGAGATAGTCTAACTTAGTAAGGTATCTAACATTTAACAACTTTCTAATTTAAGCTCAATCAGTAAATTAATAAAGGGGAAAGTCATTAAAACTTGTGAGGGGATATGGGGACACCTAGGAGAAATTCTAGGAGTGTCTTTAGGTGAGTGAGAGAAATAGGGGTAATTAATTAATTAATGAAATTAATTTATGGAGGAATGAAGGGGATAGGTGACACATGTACGGGGAGGATTTTTATGAAATAAATTATTAAACATTAAATTAAATGGGATTTTGAGAAAGAAAAGGACTTCAAAAATCTATATAATGGAGTGGGGAGAAGGATTATGGATATATTCTATTTGCGTAATGTTACATTGTATAAATTTATACTTGAATGACTTAGCTTGTGGGAGTTGGGATACCCATCTCGGTGAGGAGTGGTAGATGAGCCTTGCAAGACGAGATCGAAGATGGCTGATTCTCTAGTTAGTGTGTGTCACCCCTTTGCAGATCGGGGGGCTAAGGGGGAAGAAGAGTACCCATATATTTGGCTGGGAGGTACCGGTGAAGTCTCATCAGTGGGAAAGAGGGAGTTGCAAGAAGTGAATAGGACAAAAACTCAGAGCGGGTGATTGGACAATGATAGGATTCCTTTATTTCTGCATGGTAGATGGTTAGTATGATTATGCTTTAAGTTATGCATGTTTAATTGGGTAAGGAAAATTATTGTCTTAGCATTCTAGTTGATGAATGAAATTTTCCCCATAGCCCTTAGCTCGATGTTGATTTCCCATGGCCTTTGATCCCTGCATGTCTTGACTGTCCGGTGGTTTATTGATTATGATGATTATGGTTTATTTTTTCCTTCATCCCTAGCTCATCATTCCATGCCTAAGCAGTCAGCCAGGAGCCTAATCTACGATCGTCGCTTCGACATTAATATACCTATGGATCTCAATGCCCTTCTTTTCTGTGCATGGATGATGATTGAAGGATGTTCATGTCAGTCGTCTACCTCTGGTGTTTTTCCTTGGCTAGTTTATTTTCTTGCGCCTTCTAGAAAAAATTAGCTCTGTGTATGGATTTCTTTATGTCCTTGCTGGTTTATCTCTGAGCTTGTTTTTGTTCTCTGCACCTTGAGGGATTAACCTTGGATTTTATCTGCATTTTGGCTGATAGAATCTCTGTGGTCATTTCAATGACTTTTCCCATGGATCTTTGCATTTCTCTTACTGGTGTCTGCATTTTATTTTTATGCATATACGTTATTACACTAATCCCAACACTTGTTTTGTTTTTTCATAGCGATTTGCTTATTTACATGATGACGACAATGTAGTTTCCTTCTGGTGTGTTTTTGCACATCGATTTTCTTATTTATTTGATGAAGACAATGTAGTTTCCTTCTGGTGTGTTTTGCACAACAATTTTCTTATTTACATGATGACAACAATGTAGTTTCCTTCTCGTGCATTTTTGCACAATGATTTTCTTATTTATTTGATGAGGACAATGTAGTTTCCTTCTGGTGCATTTTTTCACAACGATTTTTTTATTTAATTGATGACGGAAATGTAGTTTCCTTCTGGTGCATTTTTGCACAACGATTTTCTTATTTACATGATGACGACAATGTAGTTTCCTTCTGGTGCATTTTTGCACAACAATTTTCTATTTAAATAATGATAGAAATGAATTTCCTTTTGGTTTGTCTCTGTACAGTGTTTTGCTTATTTAAAGATGACTATATTGCTACTTTAAGACCACGATTTGCCTTAAATGTTGAATGTGTTTGCCACTAGAATGACCATGATTTTTCCTTAAAAGAGTGACTACGATTTCCCACTTATTAGCTTGGCGATTTACCTTTTGGAAACTGAAACTGTTACCCTTACTGCACGACGATTTCCCATTTAATACCTATGTGTTCATCTAATTCCTTTATTACTCTTTATTACTTGTGTTTCATTATGACTGCAATCCCTATTTTCCATTGATTACCTGAGTTCCATTTAATGATGGCGTTTTGTTTTTCACATCAATTGATTTAGCATTTGTATTGGATAGCTTCTCCCTTAACCTCCTTTGATCAATACAGATTTTAAGTTGATTTGACCGCCCATGTATAATGTACACAATAGTTGTGCAGCAATGGAAATTGTATTTACTTTTTACAGAAAATGATTAGCATATTTAGACAACCTCTTCATCTGTTTATACAACCCTTTAACTAATTTAGAACACTCTTTCCCTTTAGTTGTAACTTTGATTAAACTGAATTTTCAATTAGAATGTAACTTTGGTTATAGTGTTAGTATTAACTTAATTAAGCTGGCTAAATTTTATTTGCATTAAGGTTAAATTGATGATACATTGATAATAATTTATAGATTAATGTCGCTAGCAAGCGTGATCGTTGTAGCCCGTACATTGATACTATTAATGATTATTTAGGAGGTTAATTACTAAGTGGGATGGTATTTAGTGATTAATTTTGGATTGTCAATTTAGATTGTCATTAATGATTAAACGAGATTGACGTATATTGACTTAATTTCAATTTAGACTTGTTGAATTTAATGTTAATTTAGAATTGTAAATTGTGGACTAATTGAAATTTGACTTACTATTAGACTAGTAACCGATGTTAAATTAGATGGTCAATATTGACTATTTTAGATGTGATTAACGGTTGGGTTGTTGATGAAGTCATGTGTTGTCTTGCGTCTTCCATTTTTGTCATCCTCTTGCATCTTGTCGACCTATTATTGGGGTTTGGGTGGAGTCTTGTGTCAATTGTTTTGCCTCCTAGCACGCTGGATTTTCTTGAATCATTGGTCCTGTTAGGATTGTTGCGTCAAGGTTATTGACGCGTCTATCATCTGGGGATGGCATGATTCCTGATGAGGGGATCATGGTGCTCCCTATTGGATAGCGAAAAATGATAACTTAGCCGGAGTCAGTGTCTTCCGTGTGAGTGTTATCGAGCGTTGTAAGTTTGCTTTTGGAGCATGGGTTGAACAAATTAATGTGTTTGGTTCACGCACCTTGAGGTTCCAGTCTTGATCGTCAAGGTCGTTTTGTTGGGATGGGGATGTTGTCCCTTATATTGTATGCATGGTCATGTTTGCATCGGGCAGGTAATCATTTCTCCTTGTTGTCCTATGCTTGTTTCGCCCAGTTGCCCCTGTGCCCATGATTGAAGTCATATTTTCTTGTTTCCTAGACTGCGTGCTTGCATTCATCATCAGTGGTGTGGTTAAACTATTTTTGTCGTCGCCTTCTTGCCATAAAAAATAAACAAATAAAAAAAAAAAATCACTTTTTCTTCGCTTGTAGTTGTAATGATGGGGTTGTTACATTAGGTATCAGAGCGAGGTTCAACCCGCGACTTGGGATCACTACGAATTTCGTTGTTATGATTTAATTATAATGTTGTTAATTGAGTTGACTTGTATCCATGCAGGTAATCATGGTTAGAGGACACTGCGGAGGTAGACGATAGGGTTCTATGCGAGGAGGTGTGACGCCTCTAGTAGCATCCACACCTGCGGGGTCTAACCCCCAGGGAGATGAATAGGTTTTCGGGTAGGAGAATATAGTGGTGGGTGATGTGGTTGGGCTGATGAGATCTTTTCAGCAGATGTCTAAGGCACTAATCAACTGTTTGGACAGAGATGAGGCCAGGGCGTCGACACCCCCTAAGGTTCCACCATGCACTTTGGTTGGTACTGGTAGCATTCATCGTGAATTCGTAAAGGTCAAATTTCCTGAGTTCTTTGGTGCCCCGGATGGTGTAGTTGTTGAGGCATGGTTGGAGAATATGGCAATGTGCTTTGCACTTTGTGACTATACCTCCAACATGAAGGTTTGCATGGCGGTATTTCAACTGAAGGGGAGCGCTCTTATATGGTGGAATACGCTCTTACCGTAGTTGAACATGGTCGTCTAAGACGTGTCATGGGAACTGTTTGAGAAATGGTTCTGAGAGAGGTACCTATGAGAGGAATTCATTGAGCATCATCTCAATGAGTTCAACACCTTACGACAGGGTGGTCGTACAATGCCTTAGTACGAGGCCCATTTTATGGAGTTTCTTCGGTATGCTTCGCATCTTAATACTGAGAAACTTAAGGTCAACAGGTTCGTTTTCGGCCTTAATGGAAGCATACATGCAAAGGTTAGGATTTTGATGCCTCAAACCTTGCATGATGTCATCCAGAAGGTCCTCATAGTAGAGGAGGACCTTATCAGCGGGGGTCAGAGCAGGACTCCCGCGAGACTAGGAGGGAAGGCGTCATCTAGTGCACAGCAACATCAGACACCAACCAGACATACACCAGGATATCATGGCTTCTAGAGAGGATCCACATTCACTACACCTTGACGACTGACATCTCAGTAGTGGACACCTTATCAGGGGCCACAACATCAGTATCAGTGTTGATCGCAGTAGCATCAATTTAGGCATGTTCAGTAGAATAGACTAGGATTCCAGGCCAATGGGTCGTCATATTCTACTTCGAGTACCAGGAGTACTGACCGAAGAAGGGGTGTTGGATGTGTGGGGAGCCACAATACCAGTGCAAATGCCCTATGGAGAGGACTAGATCATATGGATTAGTCGAACCCACTACCATGGAAGATATGAGAAAGGCTTGTTGGATTCATGCAATGGTGAAAAACCATGAGGCAGAGCACCAGTCAATTGTGATCGAGATATCAGGTACCATCGCTGACCAGACCCTTAGTATTTAGATAGATACTGGTGCTACTGAGAGTTTCATTTTTGGTGTAGTGCTAAAAAGGATTAAGGTGAAAACAGTCGAATAGGATGACTTTAGCTTCGTAGAGATGGATTCAGGAGCCAAACAGAAGGTTGGAGGAAAGGTTATGGGTTGTACCCTTAACCTGGGATAGTTTGTCACCAGGGCCAACCTGTACGTCATGATCTTAGGATCTTATGATGTCGTGATCGATATGTACTGGTTGGAATCGCATGAGGCAATACTAAACTGTAAGATGAAACGATTGAGCTTGGTCTATGATGAGGGGAAAATATGCGTGATTTTAGGACAAAACCAGGGAGCTTCCTTGAGGTTCATCTATTCCTTGCAGCTACGGAAGAGCATGCACAAGGGATGTAAGCTTTATGAGATCCTTGCGTTAAATGAGAAGGGAGTAGCGGAAGGTCTAGAACACCTTCCAACGATGAGAGAGTTTGTGGACGTCTTCCCAGATGAGTTACCTTAGATGTCGTTGGAGAGGGAATTGGATTTTACTATAGACTTAAAACCAGGGACTGAACCGATAACGAGAATGCCTTATCGGATGTTGAACCCAGAGTTACAAGAGTTGAGAATGCAACTGAAGGAATCACTAGACCTGGGACTGATACGTCCAAGTGTGTCACCATGGGGTGCACCTATTATTTTCATATAAAAGAAGGATGTGTTGTGGAGGCTCTGCATTGAATATCGTCAATTGAACAAGGCAACAATCAAGAATCAGTATCTGTTTCCGAGTATAGATGATCTATTTGATCAGATGAAGGGTGTGACTATGTTCTCAAAGATCGATTTGTGATAAGGGTATCACCAGCTATGGATCAAGGAGGATGATGTCCCTAATACCTCCTTTAAGATGAGGTTTGGACATTACAAGTTTATTGTTTTACCGTTTGGACTGACAAATGCATCAGGGGTATTTATGAGTTTGATGAACAGGGTGTTACGTGAGTACTTGGACAAGTTCGTCCAAGTATTAATTGACAATATTTTGATTTACTCTCGGATGGCGAAGGATCATGACGAGCACTTGCGCTTAGTAATATAGTGTCTACGAGAAAACAAATTGTATGGGAAGTTGTCCAAATGCTCATTTTATCAATCGAGGATTCACAACTTAGGACATGTCATCTCCGACGAAGGTATCATCATGGATCCAACAAAGGTCGAGGCTATTATGGAATGGCCTGCACCGACGAATGTCTCGGAAGTGCGTATCTTCATAGGTTTAGCGGGATACTATCGACGGTTCATCGAGGGATTTTTGAAGATAGAAAATCCGATCACAAAATTGCAGAAGAAGAACAAGAAGTTTGTTTGGACCGAGAAATGCGCAGAATCTTTTAGGAGGCTCAAGGAGATGTTAACGACATAACTGATACTAAAATTCCCTAACATGGACACAAACTTCTTGGTATGCACTAACACATCCAAGGAAGGCTTAGGCAGAGTCTTGATGCAAGACAGTCGAGTGATCACTTACATATCAAGGAAACTGAGAATGCATGAGGATAACTACACAATGCATGATTTGGAGTTGTTACCCATCATATATTCCTTGAAGGTTTGGAGACACTACCTTGTTATACGAAAATTTAAACTAAATATGGACCACTGTGGACTATAGCACATATTTACGCAAAACGACCTAGACACGTGAAAGTGGTGTTGGTCAGAATTTCTTAGCGAGTACGAATTCGAGATTACTTACATAAAAGGAATAGTGAACTCAGTGGCATATGCATTGATTCGGAGACCACGCATCTTTTCAGTGTTTCCTCTTGAGACGAATCTACGAAAAAATATTCTAACTTTACAGCGTGATGATGACTGGTACAAAGAGGTCGAGGGTTTTATCGGAGAAAACACAATGATGGTACCAATATTTGAAGGATTTACGTTTGACGATGATGGATTATTGAGGTTTAAAAATCAGATTTACATACCACCGAATGATGGGTTGAGGTTATTTATCCTAAGCGAGGCTCATAGAGTAGTTTACATGGCTCACCTGGGAGTCATGAAGATGACGGTGGACCTTAAACTCTTATTCTTCTGGAAGGGAATGAAGACTCAAATAGTAAACTATGTGGCCATATGTCTAGAATGTTAGTAGGTAAAGGCTAAACATAGATATCTAGCAGGATTAATATAGCCAAACGCTATCCCAGAATTGAAATGGGAGGTTATTTCGATGGATTTCATTGTTAGATTACCACTGAAAACAAGGATACATGACTCAATTTTCATAGTAGTAGAAACTATGATGAAAAGTGCTCACTTTATTCCTGTGCGTATGACGTATCAGGCGTGTGACATAGCTGGAGTTTTCATTAGCGAGATTTTGAGGCTGCATGGCATGCCTAAGAGGATTATATCTGATCGAGGATCGATGTTTACTAGATGATTTTGGATGAGTTTCCAAGGGTCTTTGGTATCCCAACTTAACTTCAGTACTACGTATCACCCGGAGACTGACATACAGACTAACCGAATGAACTAGAACTTGGAGGACATTCTGCACATGTATGTGATGGACCAACAAAAGAATTGGGAAGAATTCTTTCCTCTGATAGAATTCGCTTATAACAACAGTTACCAAAGCACCATTAAGATGGCAACTTTTGAGTTACTTTACGAGCGACTGTGTCAGACGCCTTTGAGTTGGGATCGACTTGAGGACAGGGTCTTGGTGGGACCAGAAGTGATCCAAGAAATGGAAGAGAAAATGCAAACAATAAGACAAAGGATTAAAGAAGTGCAAGATCGACAGGAGATTTATGTCGATGTGCACCATGTCGACCGCAGTTATGAGGGTGGTGATCAAGTCTTCTTATAGGTAAAACCCCACAAGAGTTCAATAAAGTTTGGAAAGTGATGCCGACTGAACTCCTCGGAGCACGACCGCTCTCCTCAGGATATTCTCTTCCTTTGGCCCGAAGAGCTGAAACGCTCTTCAATCCCTTGATCGAGACCTCTTAATACCCACAGTAACTCCTCTTGTGATCCCCCTCCCTTGATTTATCAGAGGATCGAAACTTCGCGAACCTCGCGAGTTCACGGTTGATTTCTAGGCTCTTCGAATCCTCGAGGCCCAATGTGACGAGGTGCCAATATCATGCTTTCACAACCTCGCGTCCTCGCTACCCGCGGGGTTAAGCAACTCCCCCATCAACTTCCGAGGTTCGAGGAGCCGAGATTTCGATCTCGCCTCCTCGTGACCTCGCTACCTCGTGACTTCGTTGCTCGCGGGGTCAACCAACTTCTGCCTTGACTCCCGAGGCCCGAGGTGCCGAACCTCCTATGGTTATGCCACCTGTCCTCCACTTTCCACGCCGCTAGGGTCCACACTACTTATGTAGCCGTCGAAAACTCACGCCTCGCTACCTCGCGACTCCCGTCGAAATAACTTGGAGTTCCGACTCCCGAGCTCCCAATGCTCGATATCACCTACCACGTCACCGATTCCTGTGGACCCTTCCATGCCTGCGCTAAAATCTCCTGGTACCTCCCACAAGATCCTACGGCCCACAGAAACTCGCGAGATCTCCTCGAAGAATCTCGTCCGTCCGTTCTTCCTTGTGAAAGTCCCCGAAAAGGAAGAAGCATCTCTCCACGAGACTCGTTGTCTGCTCGCCAACCTACGATGCTTCCCTCGAACGTTCAACGGAAGCTTCCCTGCACTTATCCTTTGATAAGTTCGAAGGCCTACTCCTCCTGAGCTTCTTTTGAAAGAACTTTGCACGCACTCCTTGCGACAATCTTCAACCTTGTCTAAGTGTCGAAGTCTTTGACTCTGCGCACTCCTGCAGCAGCAGTCTTTTGAAGCTTTACTCAGAATCGCAACTATGAGACTTCGTCTAGCCTGCGCACGCCTTGCATGGCTCTTCTGTGCTCAGATGGACCTCTGAAATGAATGATAACAAAAGCTAATTCTAATTGCACCCTTCTGTCGACACACTCCTTGCGGACGATTCGACTGCACTCCTTGCGGGAATCTTCTGGCTCAATTAGAAAAACAATTGAAACTCATTTGCTCACCTTCTAGACTTCACTTCAACCATGAAATCACATACACAGCATGTAAAAGCAAATGCATGACAGTAAAGAAACATTTATGAGCATAACATCAATACACAGAGAAATAACACAAACCCATGAACTTGAATCAAAGCTTTCTTCTATTAATTCAATATTTGTACATGGAGTGTTCTTCATACAATTCTCTGC
Source organism: Picea engelmannii (assembly GCA_009831015.1). Taxonomy (NCBI): domain Eukaryota; kingdom Viridiplantae; phylum Streptophyta; class Pinopsida; order Pinales; family Pinaceae; genus Picea; species Picea engelmannii. The sequence goes on along the minus strand of ML780856.1, from coordinate 385,052 downwards.
TTCTTCTTGCTCTCTTGCTTCAACATATTACAATGATACAATGAGGGTGTCTATATCCGTTTTCCCTCTCGAACTCTACGCTATCAAATCTACAATTAAAATTCTATCTACCAGCATTAACTAAATTAAATGTCGTCTATCTACCTAAAGGATGAGAGATATCCACTCAAGGTCCATTACAATACAAGTGCATCGTCTCTTAAATGGGTCATTTAAGATTTTCACAACAATCCCAAAGTGTTTCAAAAATGTGTGTTGGCTTATCCAGTTGTCTCCCGCTCAATGTGTTGGCTTTCTTGATGTGTTGGCGATGCTCCTGCATCATACTCCTCGTCTTGAAAACTTTCATGGGCTCCTGGCTCCTATCCATGAGTTCCTGCACGGTCTGTCCATGCTTCTGTATCATTGCTTCAGTCTCCCAACTGGCATCCTCCACTGGGTGATTCTTCCATTTGACCAGATACTCAAAATATTCTTTTCTCTTGGTCTTCTTACCCACTCTCTTGTCCAGTATGCACTCCATCTGTGGCTTTTCTGCTACTGGCAATTTCTTTACCCACTGGATCACTGGCTCCTCAATTCCAGTTTCTGCTTCTCCAGCCTTATATGGATATAAATCTGCAATGTTGAATATTGGAGATATCCCGATGTCATCTGGCAACTCTATCTCATAAGCGTTCTCTCCGAATTTTCTCAAGACCTTACATGGTCCGATTTTCTTCGTTTTCAATTTATTGTATGTTCCTCTTGGGAACCGTTCCTTCCTCAAATGTGCCAGAACTAGATCACCAACTTTAAACTGAAGTTGTCTCCGATGCTGATCTGCTCTGTGCTTATACTCCTGATTTGAATCTATCAATCGCTGCTTCACCTTGCTGTGAAGTTCTTTCATCGCCTCAGCGAATTCTTCTGCACTAGCACTGCTAGTAGCAATCTGTTCTGAATCTCATAGTTCATAAAATCCTCTCGGATTCATCCCATATACAACCTCAAATGGACTTTTGCCTGTACTCTGATTCATTGAATCATTTTATGCAAACTCTGCCTGTGGCAATACACTATCCCAGCTGGTATGGTGCTCTGTCACCAAGCTTCTTAATAAATCTCCCAGACTTCTGTTGACGACCTCTGTTTGTCCATCTGTTTGAGGATGATATGCAGAACTAAATGCCAAGTTAGTTCCTAGATTCTTCCATAAGGTCCTCCAAAAATGCCCTATGAATTTAGTGTCTCTGTCTGAAACTATACTCTTCGACAATCCATGCAGTCGAATGACCTCCCTGAAAAATAAATGTGCGATATGAGTCTCATCACTGGTCTTCTGGAATAGAATAAAATGTGCCATATTAGAAAACCTATCCACTACCACAAATATTGAATCAACACCTCTTTGTGTCCTCGGCAAACCCAATACAAAATCCATGCTAATCGCTTCCCGTGGCCTCTCTGGTATGGGCAATGGCTGATAAAAACCTGCATTCTGCTTTCTTCCCTTCGAATGCTGGCATATGCTGCATCTGTCAACAAATATCTTGAAATCTGCTCACATCCCTGGACAAAAGTATGATTCACTCAACTTCGCGAATGTCTTGTCATGGCCAAAATGTCCTGCCAATCCACTGTTGTGTTTCTCCTTCAACAAGTTCTCCCTCATGGAGCATTTCAGAATACATAGTTGATTGCCTCTGAACAACAATCCCTCCTGGATCATATAATCTATCCATGGGCTTCTGTCTCTGAGAACTGGATTCTCAGCTACTTCATACGCTTCTGTAAAATCTCGTAATGAACTGCATCGTTACGGCAACCATTCTAGTAACTGGTGCATATTCTTCTTCTTT
>ML780856.1:309806-362906 GCA_009831015.1 Picea engelmannii | reverse complement strand
GTGAGTCCGTTCGGCAAGCTATCGTCAGCCTGCATCATCAACCATCATGTCAGATCATGTCAACAACATATCATAAAATCAATATATATCATCAAAACGAAACAATATCATCGTAAATGAAACAACTCAATAGCCCACTCCCTTACTCAATCCGGAGTCCAAGGGAGTTCCACCGATGCCTCTGCATCCTCAAGGTTCAAAACCCTGCACACTCAAAGAAACTGAGTCAGCAGCACTTGTCTACATCAACGTAGTAAAAACATTATGTCATATAACGTAACACATCATAATGAAGGAAAAAGTTTTATCATCATAAAAAAAATCCAGATCACTTGCGAGCAAGTGTCCTCAAAGAATAAGTTTGGTAAGTGTGCCAGAGCGGGATGTTACAAATCTGCATCTCCTGCGTACATGTCCCTGAGATTTTCAAACCCCAATGTTTTGACTCAAAACTCCTACAACAACAAACACTTCCTGCTCAAAGCATCAGCCACTTTGTTAGCAGTACCTGAAATATGCTTAATCACAAATGTGAAATTCTGCATATACTCTACCAATTTTGCATGTTTCTGATTCAACTTCTCCTATTGACTCACAAACTGTAATGCATGATTATCACTATACAATACAAATTATTTTGGGATCAAGTAATGCCTCCACTTCTTCAGCGCCTGTATGATAGCATAGAATTCTTTATCATACGTGGAGTATTTCAATTTCGGCTCATCCAGCTTCTCGCTGAAATATGCAACTGGCTTGTCTTCCTGACTCAAGACCGCTCCTATGGCATATCTGCTCGCATCACATTTCACCTGAAATGTCTTCTAGAAATCCGGCAACACCAACACTGGTCGTTCCGTGATCTTCCGCTTCAAGAGATTGAAGCTCTTCTCAACCTCTGTTGTCCAATGAAAAGTCTTATGTCTTTTCTTCACTATATCCATCATCGCTGTGCTAATTCCACTGACATTCCTAATGAACTTTTGGTAGAAACTAGCCAAACCATGAAAACTTCTCACCTCGAATACATTTCTCGATGATGGCCAATTCTTGATCACTTCTACCTTATCTGGATCCATCTTCAACTCATTAGCCGAAATAACAAATCCCAAGTAAATGAGATCTGTCCTCATAAATGAGCATTTCTTCATGTTAATCAACAGCTTCTCCTGTTGTAGCTTCCTCATCACAACAGCCAAATGCTTCAAGTGCTCAGCCTCTGATTTACTGTAAATCAACATGTCGTCCAAATACACAATGACGAACTTCCCGATGAACTCCCTCAGGATTTCATTCATCAACATCATAAAAGTACTTGGTGCATTTGTCAAGCCAAATGGCATGAGAAGCCATTCATACAAACCTTCGTTTGTCTTGAATGTTGTTTTACATTCATCGCCTTCCCTCATGCGAATCTGGTGATATCTGCTCTTCAAATCAATCCTTGAAAAAAACTTTTCCCTGCTCAGGCAATCCATTAGATCATCCATCCTCGGCAATGGAAACCTGTACCTGATGGTTATTTTGTTGATTTCTCTCGAGTCGATACACATTATCCAACCACCATCCTTCTTTGGAATGAGTATTGTTGGAACAACACACGGACTCAAGCTTTCCCTGACCAATCCTTTGTCCATCAAATCCTGGATCTGCTTTTTAACCTCTTCGTTCTCCTGCGGTGTCAACCTGTACGCAGCTTTATTCGGAAAACTGGCTTCTGGTATGAGGTCTATATGGTGACTCACACTTCTCATTGGTGGCAACGAACGAGGTAATTTGTCCACTATGATGTCAACAAACTCTTCTAGCAGTTCCTGAATTTCATCCGACAAATCATCCACTCTTGTGCTAGTCATAACAATCCTCGGTTTTATGACCACAAAGAACTGTGGATCTTCTTTTATCTCCATCTCCGTAAGAAGTTCCTTCCCACTCATGAGAAGTATTGTGTTGTTCACTTCCGGCTTCACCTCTTTATCCTTTATCGGAAGCAACCTGAATGTCATCCCATTTCTCTCTAGGGTATATGTGTTCATCCTCCCGTCATGAACTACATTTCTGTCATATTGCCATGGTCTACCCAGCAATAAATGACATGCATCCATGGGAATAACATCACATAGAATTTTATCATTATATTCCCCTATCCTGAATTCAACCAAGCATTGTTTGGTGACACTCACCTGATGTCCTTTTTGTAACCATGAAACTTCGTATGGACTCGTGTGATCAGTTGTCTCTAGTTCTAGCTTCTCTACCGTCTCGGTTGAAACGAGATTATCCATGCTACTGCTGTCAACAATGACCTTGCACACCTTGTCCTTGGTTTCGCAAGCTGTTCTGAACAGTCTGGTCCTTTGAACTGATTTTTTCACCTCCTTCTCGGGTGTCAAAAGTACTTTATGCATCCCAAGCGATCTTCCGCCTTCTGTGTCTTCGGTCTCAACATCTCGCCTCTGTGCTTCTGTGATGTGAGCTTCTCCAATGTCCTTCTTTTTCTCTGGACACTTAAATGACCTGTGCCCATTCTTCCCACATGTGAAACATGTGATAACTCCACCTCTTCCTCTTCCTCTACCTCTGGTACGAGGAAAAGTGTTTGCGTCAGCATAATCTCCACTCTGCTCTGTATGATGCCCTCTCTGTTCAACTCGTGGCCCTCGCTGTGAGGTTCCACCTCTTTCAACCTTACCCTGAGGTTTCTTCCATTCCTCCTTGGGTTTTTGAATTCTTCCCTGGGAAACTGCCTTGCCTCTGGGCTGACTCGTACCTCGCCCTCGCTGACCTTGCTTTCGGTTCAGCTTCTCCTCGGCTTTCAGAGCCATCTGATAAGCATCCTCTACCGTTCGAATGGTAACCATGCTTAATTCATCCTGAATGTCGTATCTCAGACCATTCAGATATCTAGCTACCTTCTCATCATCGCTCTCTCGATGACCTGCTCTGATGTTCAGTTTATAAAACTCCTCGGTGTATTCCTTCACCGACATCATCTTCTGTCTCAAGTTCTGCATCCTTCTGAACAGAGTAATTTGGTAGTCCCTTGGGATGAACTTCGCCTTCATCTTCGCGATCATTCGATCCCAATTCTTGATCTTTTGCTTGCCTTTGCAGCGTCTGTCAGCTTGTAGCTCGTCCCACCACAATGCTGCATGTACCTTTAAGCACGTAACAACATGCTTGACCTTCTTATCCTCTTTGATATCCTCATAATCGAAGTAGGTGTCAAGATCTCTAATCCAATCTAGAATCTCTTCTGCATCCAGACTTTCTTCATAGACTGGAATGTCCATCTTCACCTTCGCACCTATTCTGGAAATGGATTTGATTAGACGTTCATTTGCTGCATCCTCGCCTGCAACTTCCTCTTCATGTCCGGCCTCCTCTTCAACCTCAGAATCATTGAAATCTCCAGCACTGACTCCGCATCTTTGTGATGTCTCCATATCTTCGAGTCTCTCTCGGAGATCACGTATCTGTCTCTCCATTTCTGGATTCTGTGGTTGTCTCCCTCTTCTTCGCACCTCCCTATCTTCTGGGTCAGGTGACTATCTTTCTCTTCTGGGTGGCATGGTGACTTCTCTTCTTCTCTGCTACAGAAAGAAAAGAAATTTCACGCTCTAATACCACTCTGATGTGTGTATTAGAGTGCTTTTCTCCTCTGCCTCTTCCTGCCTAAAATATACAAGCAAGAAATCGCTCTGATACCACTCTGATGCCGAACGCACTCCTCAGAGCACGACCGCTCTCCTCAGGATCTTCTCGTCCTTCGGCCCAAAGAGCTGAAACACTCTTCAATCCCTTGATCGGGACCTCTTAATACCCACAGTAAGTCCTCTCGTGATCCCCCTCCCTTGATTTATCGGACGATCGGAACTTCGCGAACCTTGCGAGTTCACGGTTGATTTCTAGGCTCTTCGAATCCCCGAGGCCCGATGCGCCGAGGTGCCAATATCACGCTTTCGCAACCTCTCATCCTCACTACCTGCGGGGTTAAGCAACTCCCCCCTCAACTTCCGAGGTCCGAGGCGCCGAGCTCCCGATCTCGCCTCCTCGCGACCTTGCTACCTCGTGACTTCGCTGCTCGTGGGGTCAACCAACTTTTGCCTCAAATCTCGAGGCCCGAGGTGCCAAACCTCCTATAGTTATGCCACCTGTCCTCCACTTGCCGCACTGCTAGGGTCCACACTGCTTATGTAGCCATCGAAAACTCATGCCTCACTACCTCGCGAATCCCGTCGAAATAACTTGGAGTTCTGACTCTTGAGCTCCCGATGCCCAATATCAACTGCCACATTACTGATTCCTATGGCCCCTTTCACGCCTACATTGAAATATCCTGGTACATCCCGCAAGATCCTACGGCCCATGGAAACTCGCAAGATCTCCTCGGAGAATCTCTTCCATCCGTTCTTCCTTGTGAAAGTCCCCGAAAAGGAAGAAGCATCTCTCCACGAGACTCGTTGTGTGCTCGCCAACCTGCGACGCTTCCCTCAAACGTTCAACGTCAGCTTCCCTGCACTTATCCTTTGATAAGTTCGAAGGCCTACTCCTCCTGAGCTTCTTTTGAAAGAACTTTGAACGCACTCCTTGTGGCAATCTTCAACCTTGTCTAAGTGTCGAAGTCTTCGACTCTGCGCACTCCTGCAGCAGCAGTCTTTCGAAGATTTACTCAGAATCGCAACTCTGAGACTTCGTCTAGCCTACGCAGTCCTTGCACGGCTCTTCTGTGCTCAACTTCACCTCTGAAATGAATGAGAACAAAAGCTAATTCTAATTTCACCCTTCTATTGACGCACTCCTTGCGGACGATTCGACTACACTCCTTGCAGGAATCTTTTGGCTCAATTAGAAAAACAATTGAAACTCATTCGCTCACCTTCCAGACTTCACTTCAACCATGAAATCACATACATAGCATGTAAAAGCAAATGCATGACAGGAAAGAAACATTTATGAGCATAACATCAATACACAGAGAAATAACACAAACCCTTGAACTTGAATCAAAGCTTTCTTCTATTAATTCAATATATGTACATGGAGTGTTCTTCATACAATTCTCTGCTTCTTCTTTCTCTCTTGCTTCAACATATTACAATGATACAATGAGGGTGTCTATATCCATTTTCCCTCTAGAACTCTATGCTATCAAATCTACAATTAAAATTCTATCTACCAGCATTAACTAAATTAAATTTCGTCTATCTACCTAAAGGACGAGAGCTATCCACTTAAGGTCCATTACAATACAAGTGCGATGTCTCTTAAATGGGTCATTTAAGATTTGCGCAACAATCCCAAAGTGTTTCAAAAATGTGTGTTGTCTTATCCAGTTGTCTCTCGCTCGATGTGTTGGCTCACTTGATGTGTTGGCGATGCTCCTGCATCAGAAAGGGAGCTAAACTCTCTCCTAGGTTTGTGGGACCTTTCAATATTGTGGATAGGAAGGGGCCTGTGGCCTATCGACTAGCCTTGCCTGATTCTTTGAGGCATATGCCTAATGTTTTTCACATATTTGTTTTGAGGCATTATATTATTGATCCTACACATGTTATTGACATGATTTCCTTGTAGGTATCGGACGAGGGGGCACTCACGGCTGAGCTGATCCACATCTTGGGTCATCTCATTCGACAACTACAGCATCGAACACTAGATCAGGTCAAGGTCTAGTGGGACAACTATAGTCCGCACTCGGTGACCTGGGAAGACACATATGATATGCGCCAACAGTTTCCATTTTTGTTTGATAGATATACTTATGATACATTGATACACTTTATTTCGACACTTATATATTATGAAACTTCGGGATGAACTTTAGACCAAGAGGGGGTGTATGTAACATCCCACTCTTGCACGCACTAAACAAACTTATTCTTTGAGGATACTTTCTCACAAGTGATCTGGATTATTATACTTTTGGGCATTTGACTTATGATTATGAGGCGTTATGGGTTGATGACATGTTGTTTTGCGGCATTGACATAGACAAGTGCTATTGACTCGGTTTTACTGAGTGTGCAGGATTTAGGACCTCAAGGATCGAGTCGAGGAGTGAACCATTGGGATTTGATTATTTTTATGTGATATTAGTGCATCTGATTAGATGATATGATATGGATATATTTCTAACATGATTCATTGATGATGCATATTGAAGACAACTTATCGACCTGACTCACATGTGGAGTAAAGGGGTCACATACGACTACCATAGATGTTGAGGGAGAGGCTTGGATAGTAGCCCTGCCATAGCCTACTAGCACTCCCACCGTGGCACGAACTATAGGTTAACAATTACCTAGTTCGAGGAGACCCACGATGTTGTAATGGATGACTGCGAAAGTCACTCACGATGATTCTAAGGGGCGCGCAATAAGGCATGGGCCTTATTCCTTAGAGGCCTTTAGTCTCCCACAACATCACCTAGCGGAGTATTGACTCCAGGGGTTTCTGATGTCTACCAAGTTAGTCAAGAGGCGAGTGGCACCCTTGGAGCATGTGGTCTGTCTTGAAGGGCACGTCGTGCAAGAAAAATGGAAAGAGGTGAGTGGCACCCTTGGAGCATGTAATGAGTCCTGAAGGGAACGTCATGCAAGAGAAACATAAAGAGGCGAGTGGCACCCTTGGAGCACCTAGTGCGTCTTGAAGGGCACATCGCATTGTTATTTAATAATTGGATAAACCTAGATGGCTTTAGGATGAATAACGTGTTAAGGAATATTTAAAACCTTTCCCCTAATAAATTGTTGCCCATCCTAGGAAAATAAAGTCTAGGTCTAAATTATACTTGTGATAAAAAATTTATCTATTTATTTAATATATATATATATAATAAATAATAATGATAATATTCATTAATATTGTGACAAGAAGGGGGTAAAAAATTAAATTGATTTATAAAAAATCTTTTGGGATAAAATTTAAAAAGGGGAAATAATTGTTTTACTATATTATTCTAATTAAAAATATATTCATTAAAAAGAAAAGGGAAAAGGGTAAGTTTCTGCACATGCCTTTTTGAGTTTAAATAAAAAATGGGAAAGAGGGAAATCTAAACTAATTAAGAAACTAGGAAAAAGTGGGAAACATAAAAAGAAAGGGGAAACAGAAGGAAAAATCAAATAGTCTAACTTAGTAAGGTATCTAGCATTTAAGAACTTTCTAATTTAAACTCAACCAATATATTAATAAGGGGGAAAGTCATTAAAACTTGTGAGGGGATATGGGGACACCTAGGAGCGATTCTAGGAGTGCCTTTAGGTGAGTGAGGGAAATAGGGGTAATTAATTAATTAATGAAATTAATTTATGGAGGAATGAAGGGGATGGGTGACACATGTACGGGGAGAATTTTTATGAATTAAATTATTAAACATTAAATTAAATGGGATTTTGGGAAAGTAAAGGACTTTGAAACTCTATATAATGGAGGGAGGAGAAGGATGATGGATCTCTTCTGTTTGTGTAATGTTACATTGTAGAAATTTATACCTGACTGACTTAGCCTGTGGGAGTTGGGATACCCAGCTCGGTGAGGAGTGGTAGCTCGGCCTTGTGAGGCGAGTTGGAAGCTAGTTGATTCTCTAGTTAGTGTGTGTGGCCCATTTGTAGCTTAGGGGGATAAGGGGGAAGAAGAGTACCCCTAGAGTTGGTTGGGAGGTACCAATGAAGTCTCATTGGTTGGCAATTAGGAGTTGCACAAAGCACTTGAGACATCAACTCAGAGTGGACGATTGGGAAATGATATGCTATCTTTATTTCTGCATGGTAGATGATTAGTATGATTATGCTTTTAGTTCTACATGTTTAATTGGGTAAGGAAAATCATTGTCTTATCATTCTAGTTGATGAATACAATTTTCTCCATAGCCTTTAGCTTGATGTTGATTTCCCATGGCCTTCGATCCCTGCATGTATTGATCGTCCAGTGGTTTATTGATTGTGATGATTGCATTTTATTTTTTCCTTCATCCCTAGATCATCAGTCCACGCCTGAGAAATGGGCTAGGAGACATATATATGGTCATTGCTTTGGTGTTAATAGACCTATGGATCTCAACGTCCTGCTTTTCTCTATGTGGATGATGAGCAAAGGATGTTCTTTTTAGCCGTCTACCTCTATTGTTTTTCCTTGGCTTATTGTTTGTCTTGTGCCTTCTAACAAAAAGTACCTTTGCGTATGGATTTATTTGTGTCCTTGTTGGTTTATCTCTGCGCTTGTTTTTGTTCTTCGTGCCTTGAGGGCTTAACCTTGGATTTTCACTACTCTTTGGCTGATAGAATCTCTGCGGTCATTTCAATGAATTTTCCCATGGATGTAATGTACCTCTAATTTATCGAATCTAGCATAAAAAAAAATATCTTATGTATCATTATCCTCTTAAGTTCGTATGTAAATATTGTTAAAGGGGATGGTCTTCATTTCTATCATAAACTCTGCGAGGTACCCATATTCTGTCTATCGCATGATTTCCACTCTACACCAGTTGTATTACTTGGTTGGGTAACATTATGAGGATAGGTTTCCTGAATCTAGAAGTTTGTCAAATCTTACCTCTATTTGCTTATGTCTATATTCATAAACAAATAGTCTAGACTTAGGAACCATATTCCTAGTCTATCCTTAGCATGAGATTCTGTATGTTGCGCACAGGACGAAGTAACTTGTTTTGGTTTAAAACCGTATGTCTTCTATAGAGTCATGAGGTAGGGTCCATATCTCTTAGATGGACATAGGTGTTTCGAAAGACGCTTAGAAAACTATGGGATGGTTCAGTTCTTCAACGGGTTTGGGTAACGAAATTTAAAACGAAAAGACTCCAACTGAACGGAATTCAACTGCATGATGTGTCAACAGAGTCTCATCTAAATGAGAGGCTAACAGTGATGGGAACACTTGGAAAAATAAATTCACCCTAACTAGTCAAGTCAGGGAGTAAATTCTTATTAACTTTCGCGATTTATCGAGGTGAGAGGGTAGGTCTTTCTGTCAAAAAACTTAAAGCATCTTGTATCTACCATTAATGTGTTCCTAGTGTCTGCTTCTTGAAGATGCCTCTTATCCTTCCCTCTAACTGGATCACGCCAAATCAGCCCCAGCACATGGCCATAAGCACTAATGTACTTGTTGAAATTACTAAGACAACTAAGAGGGGGGGTGAATCAGTTGTTATTGTGCTTAAACAATTTTAAGTCTATTAATACATTATTAATCTTTCTTCAAGTGATCATCAACATTATACATCATATGGAAAGTAAAAGTAATGAGCATCAGTCACACATAAGATATGCATAGAGACAGATTTTCATGAGGAAACCCATAAAGGGAGAAAACATCTTCTTCTTCGAAATGATAGGTAGTCTTTTAACTTCTGTACATCATCTATAATTGAGCACCAACTCAATGTGAGGCTGCTACCTCTATTTTACAAGCTGCAACTTGTTTGAGAACACCGACTCTCTTGTTTCTCTAGCACCCACTAGAAGGAAGCACCAACTCCCCTAATGTTCCAGCACCAACTGGATGGAAGCACCAACTTCCAGTTACACAAGCTCCAACCTGTATAACAGAGAACACTTGTTCTCCCTTGCACCACCCTGCCACCCTAGTGTCTCTGGCTACAACTAGAAGGAAGTTGAAACTCCCTGTGTTCAAGAACCCACTTAAACCTATGAGGACAACAGTCCTCCCTAGCACCTCCCAACCACCCTGGAATATAAATGAATGATTGAATAACCAACAAGACAGATAAATCGATTCTTACCACTTCTTCTCTGTTTTGTAAATCTGGTCTGCTTCTAACTGTTCTACAATTCTTCTCTTCCTCTATCTGCAATTCTTCTCTGCTTCAAGCTTGTTCTGCACTTCTGCTCTTGCTTCTGTCTATTCATCATCTATTACTCATTTATGAGTTTTATCTCACACTGCGCATACTGTCACCTTCACTTTCTTATAGTTCAACTCATTTTTTTTTTCATATAGAGCAACCAAAAAACATGCACAGTCTCTGTGTGTTCCTGTTATACCCAATTACCACTTCAGTTACACCTCAAATCTTCTCAGGATAAAATGCCTTAGCGACTGAATCACCAACCGATCAAGAATCATGAATCAGTTTTGCTAACTGAATCGTAACTGATTGATTAACTATGAAGTGAAACAGTAGCCCTCCGATCATGTTCAAATCCACCTGCACCTTTGGATTGAATCCATAGTGTCCTGCATTTATTTCTCCATTTCATGAATCTGGAGATGAGGCATCTCGACTCTCCAAGTCGCGATACCCGAAACCCCGAAATGGAGATTTTCTCTTCAAGCTCTTCTCTACAGCTCTTCGACCATGTGACCAACAATATTGACCAAGAGATTATCAATAAATTTCTTTCACAATTTCGCATTTCGTGAATCTGGATATGAGGCATCTAGACTCTCTAAGTCGCGATCCTCGAAACCCCAAAATGGAGATTTTCTCTTCGATCTCTTCTCTACATCTCTTCGATCATGTGACCAATAGCATTGACCAAGTGCTTATCCATAAAGTGCTTTCATGATTTTGCATTTCATGAATCTGGAGATGAGGCATCTCGAATCTCCAAGTCACAATCCCCAAAACCTTGAAAAGGAGCTTAGCTAGACTGTCTCCTTCCCTTCTCATGACCACAGGCTATGCCAAAAGGCGCTTCATATTTTGCGAGTTTATAAACTTCATCGAGTCTAATCGACAGTTGAAATCTCCATAGATCCGACAGTCCATATCTTATCGCCATCTCGCATCTCGTGAGTTTCCACACCATGCTTTGTTGACTCCAAGTCAACGGAATTCCAATCGCTTGCCACTTGTCCTATGATTCGACGGTCCAGATCTGATCTTGATTCAACAGCTCAAATCATATCGCGATTTCATCATTCTTGTTGCAAAGTGTTTCGACACTCCAACTTCCGATATCCCAAACCCCGAAACAGGGTTGGATCAATGGTCCACATCAAACCTCGATATGAAGGCTATAAATATTTCGCGATTTTGCATATCGCGATTTCGGCATTCTTGTTGCAAAGAGTTTCGACACTCTGACTTCCGGTATCAAAAACCCCGAAATGGGGTTGGATCAACGGTCCACATCAAACCTTGATTTGACGGCTATAATTATTTCGCGATTTCGCATATCGCAATTTCGGAATTATTTTTGCAAAGTGTTTCGACACTCCAACTTTCGGTATCCGAAACCCCGAAATGGGGTTGGATCAATAGTTCAAATCAAACCTTGATCTGACGGCTATAATTATTTCGCGATTTCGACATTCTTGTTGCATTGTTCTTGACACCTCCAAGTCCCGATATCCAAACCTCTGAAATAGAGTCGGATCAACACTTTGAGCTTTCCATTCGATCATCATTGTTGATCTTCCTTTCCTGCCTGTTTTCCTTCAAAAGAAAAAGCACACTCTTGCACTCTGCGTATACTTCTGCACTTTTCTCTTCTGAACTTCCATTGTCCCTGTTTTTCTTTCATTGCATACTCTGATCTTGCCATCAATGACAAGCACGTTGCATACTCTGATCTTGTCATCAAATAAAAGCACACCTTCCTGTAAACATGCCAACAATATCCCCCTTTGGCATTAATGGCAACCCTGAACAGATGGAAACCTTGAACGATTGCACTAAACTGTTTTGGACCTCCAATTGTAGCATCCAGTCCGGACCACCACTCCTATTCTCCCCCTTTGACATCGATGTCAAAGAGAACATGCTTCCCCTGAGCTATTGCAGTATTTTTAAGAGGTATCAGATATTCAATCAATCAATACAAAACTCCCCCTAACAGGATGAACTTGCTTATATGTCAGATGGGATGACACCCAGCTTCTATCGGAGATAATCAAATGGTGTCTTGGCTAGGGGTTTAGTAAAGATGTCTGCTATTTGTTCTGTGGAAGGGATATAATTCAACTGAACAACTCTATTTGTGACTTTTTCTATGATAAAATGGTATTTTATTGGGATATGCTTAGTCTTGGAATGAAGAACAGGATTCTTGGAGACACTAATGGCACTAGTGTTATCACAGTGAATTGTAATTAGATCAGTATAATTTACCTTCAAATCTGCAAGAGTTTGAATCATCCAAAAGATCTGAGTACAACAAGTAGCAGCAGCAATGTACTCTGCTTCTGTAGTTGATAAGGAAATAGACCCCTGTTTCTTACTAATCCATGCTACCAACGAGTCTCCCAGGAAGAAGGCACCTCCACTAGTGCTCTTTCTTTCATCTACACAATTTGCCCAATCTGCATCTGAATAAGCAGTTAACTGAAAATTATGATTTCTGGGATACCAAAGACCATAAGTCATTGTTCCCTTCAAGTATTTGAATATTATTTTGATAGCTACCAAAAGACTTTGTTTAGGAGCAGACTGATAATGACCTATCATTCCAACAACTTACATTATATCAGGACGAGATGTTGTGATGTACAAAAGACTGCCTATCATTGATCGATATGTCCTTTGATCAACATCGAGTGAAATGTCATCTTTACTGAGCTTGCAACCAACAACCATGGGTGTACTAACAGGAGAAGAGTCCTCCATTTGAAATGTCTTCAACATATCTTTCAAGTATTTTTCTTGAGATATTAAAATTCTTGTAGAACTCTGTTTTACTTGTAAGACAATAAAATATGACAATTCTCCTATCATGGACATCTCAAATTTTGTTTGCATAGAGTTAGCAAACCACTGGACAAATGATTCATTAGTGCACCCAAAAATAATATCATCTACATAAACCAAAAAAACTAATAAATTATCACCTTCAGACTTAATGTAAAGGTTGTTGTCAACAATACCTTTCTTGAATCCTTTATCTTGTAAAAATTTGTCCAATCTATAATACCAAGCTCGTGGTGCTTGTTTCAGTCCATATAAGGCCTTCTTCAGCTTACAAACATTATTAGGATTATCTGTCAATGAGAATCCTTCAGGTTGTTCCATATATACTTCTTCCTCTAGATCTCCATTAAGAAATGTTGACTTAACATCCATCTGATAAACTTTAAAGTTCTTATGACATGAATAAGAAAGAAACATTCTGATAGCTTCCAATCTTGCCACTGGTGCAAAAGTTTCATCAAAGTCCTGACCTTCAACTTGTGCATACCCTTTACAGACCAATCTGTCTTTATTTCTAACAACTTTTCCTTTTTCATTCATTTTATTCTTGAACACCCATTTGGAACCTCTTACATTTTTATCTTCAGGTCTAGGGACAAGATCCCAAGTATTGTTCTTCTCAATCTAATGAATCTCTTCATTCATTTCTCTAATCCAATCATCATCTTGGCTAGCTTCCTCAAAATTTTTAGGTTCAGTCATAGATAAAAAGAAAACATGAGATTGTTATGAGTCTTTAATCAATTTCCTTCTTGTCTGAACCCCTTTATTTATCTCCAATTATTTGATTTTCAGGATGATTCTTTCTAATAATTCTAAGAGGTGATTTTTCTTCTTTCTACTGATTTGTGTCAGTATGAGTATTCGTATCTTCATCTGATTCAGATTCTTCCTTTTCTGATCCTTGGACTTGTTCATATTCATCTTCAACTATATCTTATGTTCTTGGTTTAGCACTGCTTACATTTCTGACTCGGATTTCTTCATCAACTTTTATGTCTATACACTCAACTAGTTTATGCAGTCTCTTATTGTAGAATCTATACCCTTTACTATTCGTAGCATAACCCAAAAAGATACCTTCATCAACCCGGTCATCATATTTGCCAATATTTTCATCATTGTTCTTGATATAACATTTACTCCCAAAAACGTTAAAATGCTTGATTGAAGTAGGTCTTCCAAACCATAGTTCATAAGGGGTATTGTCATTGTGTGGCCTGAGATGAGATTTGTTAAGAATATGAACAGCTATATGAATTTATTCCACCCAATAAGTCTGAGGTATGTTCCTTTCATTCATCATTGATCTTTCCATTTGCTGTACTGATCTATTATGCCTCTCAACAACTCCATTTTTCTATGGAGTCCTTGGAATTGTGTACTCTCTTTTGATCCCATGTTTATCATAGAACTCTTTGAAGTTCCATGAACTAAATTATCCTCCTCTATCAGACCTTACTGCCTTTAATATTTTTCCTATTTGATTCTCAGTCAGAGCCTTAAACACTTTGAATTTTTCAAATGCTTCAGATTTTTCTTTTAAAAAGGAAACCCATGTTAGTCTGGAATAATCATCAATAATCAACATAAAATAGTTTTATTTTCCTGTACCTTCTTTTCTTGATGGTCCACATAAATCCATATGTACTAACTGGAGAGGTTTTATGTTGAGGGAAATTTTTTATATTTGAACTGAGTGCAAGTAAGCTTTCCTATCTGGCAGGGTTTACAAACATATTCGTATGGCTTTGATATCTTCGGAAGATCTTTTACTGCCCCATTGTTTCTGAGCTTGATTATATGATCAAAATTTAGGTGTCCAAGTCTCCTATGCCAGAACCAACTTTCATCATACTTTCTTAAGTGACATTCTTCTTTTTCTTCTTTTAACACATAGACATTATTTTATGTTCTTATCCATTTTGCAATAAGTTGTCCTGAACTCAAAGCCTTTATTTTACAGTCTTTAGAAGTAAAAACAAATTCACATACTTTGTCACAAACTTGACTGACACTTAGTAGATTATGTTTCAGACCATCTACAATCAACACATCTTGAGCTTTTCATTTGCCATTTCTTAGGCTTACCATTTGTTTACATTTTATTTTTCCTGGTGCATCGTTTCCAAAAGTTACATTCCCTGATTTGTTTTCACTTAAAGTTAGAAACTTACTTTTGTCTTCAGTCATATGTTTGGAACATCCACTGTCAATATACCATGGATTCTTTTGTTTTTGGGTTGATAATACTAGTCCACACTTGTCATCTTCTTGCTTCTTCCAAGTCTGGATTGTAATTCCTTAAGCGACAGTCTGCAGCTTTATGTCCATAATTATGGCAGTTGTAACATTCTGGTTCACTGAATAATAGATCATAACTATTGGTATGCTCATAACTGTTGTTGTGTTTCACCTGTGTCCTTCCCCCATTCATCACATGATTTATAGTCTGTGATTGTTTGTTTCTTGGCTGTCTCAATCTTTGTTGTGGAAGATAGTTATTCGTTGAATAATCTTGATTGTTCATATATAAATCTTAAAGAACAGTTTATAGCTTTGTGACCAAAATTAGAGCAGAAAAAACAATAACCATAGAAAAAACCTTTGTACCTTGAAAAAATTTGTCTTCTTTGAGGAGGGCGATTCCTTTCATGCCGATAATCTTTCTGATCTACAAATTTGGTTCTGGTACTTTTTCTTTCATTCCTTCCTTGTGGATGATTTTCTTTCTTTGTTTCTGCAGAGTGATTGTTGTCAATGTTTGAGGATTTGACAAACTTCATAGGTTCTATATTACTTGGATGATCACTACTTGATCCTTCTTCATATCCCAATCCAGCTTTCAACTTTGGATTTCTTTGCTGATTTAGAATGGAGGTTAATCCTTCTGAGGCTTTAATACTTGGCAGATTTTGGTGATACAATCCCTTAAACTTCTCCATTTTTTTTTATGGTTTTTACTATCTCTTATTCTAAGTCTTCACAACTGGATTTCTTCTCTGACAACTGTTGTTTTAGTATGTCTTCTATTTTCTTTGCCTCTTCTAATTTCACTTTCAGCAGGGCAAAGTCTTCATCAAGTTGTTTACTGTCTTTCTCGAACTGTATCAACAATTGTTTTTTCTTTCTGTTCTTAATTTTGAGTCTGTCAATTTCTTCCAGTGCACTGATCAGTTCTCCTTCCATATCAACCACAGCTTATTCATCATCATCATCACTTCCTATGATTTTATTATCATAATTCTCTTTGGCTATAAGCATGAAGTCATTTTCCTTATCTTCACAGGAAGAGTCACTATCGGTGTCTTCTGAGGAATTGTCATTATTTGCAACCAAAATTTTCTTCTTATTATATTTCTTATATTTGTACTTCTTTTCATCATCATAGTTCTGGTCCTTTTTCTGATGGGGACACTTAGATGCAAAATGACCTATCTTACCACAATTAAAGAATTTGAAGGGAAACTTCCCTTGATATTTTCCTGATCCTTTCTTTAACCTTCTCACAAATTTTTCCCCAATATCATCTAATTCTGAATCAGTATTCTTGTCTTCTTTAAAAGATGCTTCTCTAGTACTGTATTTATCTTTGTTAATTCTCATTTCATATGCAGTTAGAGTTCCTAGGAGTTGATCAATGGACAAAGTTTTAATATCACCTAGTTCTTCTATTGCAGAGACTTTTGAATTAAATTTATCAAGCAGAGATCTTAAAATCTTCTGAACTAAAAACGGTTCTTCAATCTTCTCACCAAGACCCTTCATGGCATTTACAAGTTCTTCAACTCTTAAAAAATATTTTCTAATTTTTTCATCTTCATTCATATTTAGTTTTTCAAATTTCAATCTGTATGTTTGAAGTTTGGCATCTTTTACTTTCTCATTTCCTTCATAAATGCTAATAAGTTTATCCCACATTGTTTTGGCAGTTTCAAGATGCATCACCTTTACAAACTCAGCTTCAACAATTCCATTAAAGATAGCATTCATTCCCTTAGCATTAAAACTAAACTCTAAATTATCGTCCTTGGAGGCTAGCACAACAGGCTTTGTAGATCCAGTCTCTACTACATCCCAAACATGAGCACCCAAGGCCATTAAGTATGTTCTCATTCTAATCTTCCAGAAGGCAAAATTTGTTCCATCAAATAGAGGGGGCTTAGTGGCTAAAGTCCCTTCATGACTTGTCATGTTTAAGCTTACAGATATACCTTTGAATAAAAGGAACCCGCTCTGATACCAATTGTTGAAATTACTAAGACAACTGAGAGGGGGGGTGAATTAGTTGCTATTGTGATTAAAATTTTTTAAATCTATTAATACATTATTAATATTTCTTCAAGTGATCATCAACATTATACAGAATATGGAAAATAAAAGTAAAGAGCATCAGTCACACATAAGATATACACAGAGACAGATTTTCACGAGGAAACCCATAAAGGGAGAAAACCTCTTCTTCTTCGAAATGATAGGCAGTCTTTTAAGTTCTGTACATCATATATAATTGAGCACCAACTCAATGTGAGGATTCTACCTCTGTTTTACAAGCTGCAACTTGTTTGAGAGAACCGACTCTCTTGTTTCTCTAGCACCCACTAGAAGGAATAACCAACTCCCCTAATGTTACAACACCAACTGGATGGAAGCACCAACTTCCAGTTACAAAAGCTCCAACCTGTATAATAGAGAACACTTGTTCTCCCTTGCACCACCCTGCCACCTTGGTTTCTCTGGCTAGAACTAGAAGGAAGATGCAACTCCCTGTGTTCAAGCACCCACTTGAACCTATGAGGACAACAGTCTTCCGTAGCACTTCCCAACCACCCTGGAATATAAATGAATGATTGAATAACCAACAAGACAGATAAATCGATTCTTACCACTTCTTCTCTGTTTTGTAAATCTAGTATGCTTTTAACTGTTCTGCAATTCTTCTCTTCCTCTGTCTGCAATTCTTCTCTACTTCAAGCTTGTTATGCAATTCTTCTCTTGCTTCTGTCTATTCATCATCTATTACTCATTTCTGAGTTTTATGTCACACTGGGCATACTGTCACCTTCACTTTCTTACAGTTCAACTCATTTTATTTTTTTTCATACAGAGAAACCAAAAAACATGCATAGTCTCTGTGTGTTCCTTTTATACCCAATTACCACTTCAGTTACACCTTGAATCTTCTTGGGAAAAAATGCCTTAGTGACTGAATCGCCAACCGATCAAGAATCATGAATCCATTTTGCTAATTGAATTGTAACTGATTGATTAACTGTGAAGTGCAACAGTAGCCCTCCGACCATGTTCAAATTCACCTGCACTGTTGGATTGAATCCATAGTGTCTTGCATTTATTTCACCATTTTCTGAATCTGGAGATGAGGCATCTAGACTCTCCAAGTCGCGATCCCCAAAACCCTGAAATGGAGCTTTTCTCTTCGAGCTCTTCTCTACATCTCTTTGAACATGTGACCAACAACGTTGACCAAGCGCTTATCCATAAAGTGCTTTTGTGATTTCACATTTCATGAATCTGGAGATGAGGCATCTCGACTCTCCAAGTCGCGATCCCCGAAACCCTGAAATGGAGCTTTTCTCTTCGAGCTCTTCTCTACAGCTCTTCGACCATGTGACCAACATCGTTGACCAAGCGCTTATCCATAAAGTTCTTTTGCAATTTCACATTTCGTGAATCTGGAGATGATGCATCTCGACTCTCCAAGTCGTGATCCCCAAAACCCTGAAAAGGATCTTAGCTAGACTGACTCCTTCCATTCTCGTGACCACAGGCTGGGCCAAAAGGTGCTTCATATATCGCGAGTTTATAAACTTCATCAAGTCTAATCGACGATTGAAATATCCATAGATCTGACGGTCCATATCTTATCGCGATCTCTCATCTCACGAGTTTCCACACCATGCTTCGTTGACTCCAAGTCAGCGAAATTCCAATCGCTTGCCACTTTTCCTATGATTCGATGGTCCAGATCTGATATTGATTCAATGGCTCAAATCATATTGCGATTTTGTCATTCTTGTTGCAAAGTGTTTCGACACTCCAACTTCCGATATCCGAAACCCTGAAATGGTGTTGGCTCAACGGTCCACATCAAACCTCGATCTGACAGCTATAAATATTTCACAATTTCCCATATCGTGATTTCGACATTCTTGTTGCAAAGTGTTTCGACACTCCGACTTTCGGTATCTGAAACCCCGAAATGGGGTTGGATCAACGGTCCACATCAAACCTCAATTTGAAGACTATAATGATTTCTTGATTTCGTCATTCTTGTTGCAAAGTGTTTTGACACTCCAACTTCCGGTATCCGAAACCCCGAAATGGGGTTGGATCAACAGTCCACATCAAACCTTGATCTGACAACTATAATTATTTTGCGATTTCGCATATCGTGATTTCGACATTCTTGTTGTAGTGTTCTTGACACCTCCAAGTCCCTATATCCGAACCTCTGAAATAGAGTAGGATCAACACTTTGAGCTTTCCATTCGATCATCGTTGTTGATCTTCCTTTCCTACCTGTTTGCCTTCAAAAAAACAAGCACACTCTTGCACTCTGCGTATACTTATTATTCCTCTATGGGATAGGACAATTCCTGGAGGAGGTTGTAAGATTGTTAGTCCCCTCTCCATTTTATATATATGGCTAGGCCTGCCCACCCATGAATCCTGTAATTAGGGGTCTTTCCACTCACATAGTTTTCTTCGCGAGTAGTTACTACTATGTTTGGTTACTTTCATTTTTGTTCTTCCTTTAATAAATCTCAGGGAGGCATGTCTCCCTTGGGAATGGTCACCGAGAAACTAAGAAGTTTTTCTTAATGAGTGGAAGGGTCCCATGTTTGGTAGTATACTATATGACATTCTTAGTTTATTTCCCTATAAGGATGGAGCCATTATTTTGTAGGTCTGCCAAAATCTCGGCTAGTTTCCACACAATTAATTACTTTATTTAGGTGTAAATCGTTATGTTCCTATAGTGCCTCGAACATCTTACATGGTTCTTATGGAATATAAAGTTTGTACTGAAACCTTGTTATCTATATGGTCAGGGATTAGTTCCTGTCACTTGAATACCATAGAGTAATGACCCTTCCCTTTACTATTTGGTTATAATTATTTGTTGTTGCTTGGTTCATGAATGTTTAAAACTTAACCCCTTTAATAAGGTCTATGTCATGTATGAAATGTCTATATTATTACTTCAGTATCCTCGTAAGGCATGCTTGAACAGTTTACAGGTTAAGGGTTTTCTCTACTAACTACTTCTTTGTAAGAGACGACTTATTAAGATTTAGTACCGACACTAATGGTGGGATCCTTTTGATGCGAGGGCACCCATGAGGGATACTTGGACCCCCTTCTCCTACTCCTAGGATGTTTTTTCAAAAGGAAAGAGACAAGGGTAGGATGTTGGACTCTAGGCGTAAGTTAAGTATTGTTCTATCTCAACTATTTCTAGTATTCATCATTCTATTGAAAATTTTCATTTGTTTTAATTCGTATATTATACTAATGATTTAAATGATCAAATTTGTAGGGATGTCGACCATGCTCGACTCTGGGATGTCGAATCTTACCTACTGCAAAAAAATGTATTCGGGTTCTATGCCCAGTGTCTTGTAGACTTATTCTTTTGAGTACTTGAAATGAGAATCGAAACTCTTAAATTTTTGTTACAGAAGACGTTTCGTCGTGATTCTCGGTGTCTTTCGGATTTTAAGGATGTTTCTAATTGATATATTGATAACTTGTAGTTTGAGGAGGACACAATACTTGTGGGAATTAGATTTATATTAAGAGCGCTTTGAGATTTAATTCCCAAATTATTTTCTTGTGACAATGTAATTGAAAACAATATTAGCCATGGCTGATTTAAAATCCGCTTAATGGTATTACGATTTCTTCATCATAATTAGAATGTTTATAATTGGAAAAGCTTATCTCACTCTATTTTATTATTCTGTGTCATTATTATTAGAGGCTTTGTTATGGTCAATTAGGATTGTTACTTCTGTAAACTCCTATTTATTCCTAGAATATGAATATATATATATATATATATATATATATATATATATATGGATTAAATATCTATCTATCTTCCAGTCGTATGTGAAAATTGTTTGGATTAAGCTCTAAAAGGATGTAATACTTAGTCATATATATAGGTAAAAGAAATATTGATTGTGATTTTTGTCGTACCTAGTTTTTTATTTGTTTTGGGCTACTAGGTACTTAAAATAAAACCCTAATCGTTATCATCACTTGGCTCATAAGTTCTTACCGAAGTATAAATACCCTATGCAAAGTTCTTAGGTTCAAATCCATTTACAAGTAGATAATTATGTACATTAGAGTTTCGATATACTGGTAATTACCCTACAACTATCTCCATAATAATAACCTAGTTCAAAATGGATTATACCATAATTCAACCATGTAATTTCCTTCCGATTATCATAACAATTAAAAGGCAGACTTTAATATTCATTCAGGATTAACTCAAACGTAAAAATGTTACTCAACATTAATTCGTAAGGCATTCTATCAGTTTCCTTTTATACTTCATAAATTGAACATATTTTTCCCAGGTTATGGTATTCATACTGAATTAAAAGAGGGCATTACTACTATACTAAATTAATTCAAAGAGATGGAACATAATTTCAATTCAGATTTAACTAGTTCACTACATCAGATATACGATCATTCAAAATAGAGAAGGAAGAGATTACATATCTGAACCAGTTCACGGGATGACAAAGGGAACAACCACGTTCCTCCCAACCTTAGAACTGGGCAGCAAAATCACTTGTCTGGTTCACTCCCTAGCCTGACCATGAACCCATGAGGGAGAACTTGAAATCTCCTCTTCAACAATGTTTCTTCTATCTGTAATCCTCTCCTTGCCTCACACTCAAAGTTTAGTGTTCATAACAGCAAGTGTCCAGTAGTCCTTTTTCCTAGCATAATAGGCAACACCCTTCCTCCTCACATATGCTACTTATCCATAAAATCTTTTTGCCTAGGTCATTTTTCCCTCCCTTAGGAATTTTCGCATCTTTATAAATCCCTGATTTTCAGGAGATGCCAATGTCCAAATCCTTGATTTTCCACTTGTAAAAATCATCCAATAGGTAGTTCCAACATGTTCCCCACTCATGGAGTCATGGTCAGTTGAATTTAACATGGTTGTTCCATTTTTCCTCCTGCAATAAATAAAAAAATATTTTGTTTACATACAAGTGTCATAGTCAAATAGTTAGTTGGTTCATATCAGGTCTCTACCCAACCATCATAATAATTAATTACAAACTATCAAATTTGAAATTTGGAATTGCCATAAATGGCAAAAAAATTCCAAATTCGAATTTACTAAAAACGGAATAATTTTCCAACAAATTTTAAATTTCAAAAACTACTTTATTTTTTGGAATGTCACATCCTTTCCCCCTTCAATAAAACATTGTCATCAGTGTTCTTTCATTTCTTAGAACAAGATTGGATGATATTTCCACAAATCTCCCTCCAAATCCCAAGTGGCCTCCTCAGGACTAAAGTTCTTCCTTTGCACCTTTACCTGAGAGACAACTCTATTCCAAGGTGTTATTTCTCTCTGGTCTAGAATACACAGGGGTTCCGCCTGGAACTTGCCTTCTGGTTCCACCTGCACCAAGTTCCAATCAATCATATGAGTAGGGTCATGAACATATTTTTTAAATAAAGAAACATGAAATACATTATGAATTTTTAGATTAGCTGGAAGTGCAAGTTGGTATGCCACGAGTCCAATTCGAGCTAGTATCTCGAACGGCTCACAAAACCTGGGTGCCACCTTGGCACAGTTTCTGAGTTTTAGTGAACTTTTATAGGCTTTGAATTTTTATTAAACATGATTCCCCATTTGAAACTCCAAGTGTCTTCTTTTCTGGTCCACATAACTCTTATGCCTGTCCTGTGCCTCTTTTCAATTTCGTTGTACCTTTCTTACTGTATTCTCCATTTCTTGGAACATCTCTGGTCCAACCATAAGTTTGTCAGTCGGGTTGTCCCAGCTAATTGGAGTCGTACAATTTATGTCGTACAGTACTTTGAAGGGGCTTAACTTAGCCGAAGTTTGGTACCCATTGTTATATGAAAATTCTACCAGGTGTAGATAGTCTTCCCATTTTCTCGGTTTTGTTCTTATGTACATGTAGAGCATATCTTCTATGATTTGGTTTGTCCTTTCAGTTTGTCCATCCATTTGTGGATGATAGCTTGTAATGAAATTTAGTTTGGTATTTATCCCTACAAACAATTCCTTACAAAAAGAGGACGTGAATTTTACGTCTCTATCTGAAATTACCATTTTAGGAATACCATGCAGTCTAAAAATTTATTTCATAAATATTTCAGCAATGTTTATAGCTTTAAAAGTAGACTTTACTGGAATAAGGTGTGCAGACTTACTGATTTTATCAATTACAACCATGATATAGTCATTTTGCTTTTGAGTTTTGGGAAAACCTGTAATAAAGTCCAGCGATATGCTCTCCCATTTCCATTCTGGTACTGGTAATGGTTGTAATAGTCTGGTTGGATGTTAGTGTTCGGCCTTTACCTACTGACAGTCTTGGCACCTACCTAAGTATTCTGTTGTTTCTCCCTTCATATTAGGCCAATATAAAATTTTCCTGAGTGTTGTTATCATTTTTTGGTATCCTGGATGACCAGAATATGGTTTCTTATGCACTTCATCAAGAATTGTTATCTTTAACTCTGTTGAATCGGGTATGTAAAGTTTGCTTTTAAAACGTAGTAACCCACTTTTATCGGTACTCAGGTCTCGTTTGTGTGAGTTTGTTGTAGTGTCATTTAATTCTGCCACTAACTTTGTGTAATTTTCATCATTAATACCTACCATCCTTATTCTCTATTCCAGATCGCTTTCTTCCCTGATGATGTTTATTTCAAAGATATCGTGGACTCTTCTGCTTAAAGAATCTGCTACCTAATTTTCCTTACCTTTTATATTTCTTACCTCAAAGTCGAATTCGCTCAAAAATTCTATCCACCTTGCTTGTCTTGCATTAATATCTGGTTGGTTAAACAGGTATTTCACCCCACTGTTATCTATCAATAGTAGAAACTTTCTTCCCATTATGTAGTGTCGCCACAGTTTTAAGGCGTGTATTACTGCTACCAATTCTAAATCATGAGTGATGTAGTTTCACTCATGTTCCTTTAACTTCCGGGACTCATAGAAAATAATGTGTCCTTTTTGAGTTAGGACACCACCTAGTCCTTCTTTACTCGCGTTGACACAAACCGTGAAGTCTTTATCTGGGTCTGCTACATTTAGAATGGGTGCGGTCATTAATAATTCCTTCAACTTATTAAAACTATCTTGGCACTTTTGTGACCAGTAAAACTTGGTCCCTTTATTTTGTAATGATGTGATGGGGTAGGCTATTTTGGAAAACCCCTCTATAAATCTGCGATAATATCCAATGATTCCCATGAATGATAAGATGTCTGCTACATCCTTTGGCACCAGCCTTCCATAATGGCTCTTACTCTCTCATGGTCGACTACAATTCCTTCTGCATAAATGACATGTCCTAGGTATTATATCTTCTTCTGATAAAAATCGCACTTATCGAATTTAGCATAGAGTTGGTGTTTCCTCAAATCTTTCAGGACTATTCTTAAGTGTTGGTCGTGTTCTTGTTCTATTTTTTAATACACCAGTATATCGTCAATAAACACCAGCACGAATTTGTCCAAGTATTGACTAAAAATACTATTCATTAAGCACATGAATGTGGTTGGCGCGTTAGTGAGTCCGAAAGGTATAACCACAAATTTGTAATGTTCATATCTTGTTCGAAACGCTGTCTTTCTTATGTCCTCATCCTTTATCCTAACTTGATGATATGCATATCATAAATCCAACTTCGAAAATATCTTTTCCCCACCTACTTGATTGAACAGATCGTTTATCCTAGGTAAAGGGTACTTGTTTTTAATAGTCACTTTGTTCAATTGTCTATAATCGATACATAGTCTTAGAGTACCATCTTTCTTTTTTCACAAAGAGGATGGGTGCTCCCCAAGGTGAAACACTTGGTATGATATACACTTTGTCCAATAACTCCTACATTTGGATTTTCAATTTTGTCAATTCTGGTATACTCATTCGGTAAGGTTCTTTCGAAATAGGGGTTGAACCAGGTAGTAGGTCTATGGAGAAGTTTATTTCTCTTCTAGGGGGTAATTTTGGTATTTCATCAACGAATATGTCTCTGAAATCATGTAAAACAACAAAGTCTTCCAAGTTAGGTTTGTCTTTCTTTTGTAATAGGTTTGTTACCTGGATGGCATAAACTCGACATCCCTTTCTCATACATTTCTTGAATTACATCGTGGAAACATGTCTGACTGATACAGGTTTTGGTATACCTTGGGCCCTTCTACTAGTGTCATAATCGTCTTTATAGCTAAGTGTCTTTGTATAACAATCGAGTACTGCCTTGTCGTTTTCCAACTAATCCATTCTGATAATCATATCATAAGATCCTAGGGGTAGGATGTTCAGATTTGTCCTTATGTTCTGACCATCTAAGCTGAACTCAAAATCAAAAATAAATTCAACTACTTTCCTTTTAGTTATGGTAGCTAGTTGTACCAGCCATGATTTCGCATGCTTCAAGTTCTTAAGTTTATTTGATTCTATTATACCATGAGTAATATAACTTAACGTAGCTCCAGGGTAAATTAAAACAGAAATTCGAGTGTTATTGATTTTACCTTTGATTTCAACCATAGAGGACTGGTGGTCAGCTTGCCGGCCATCTATGGCTACATTTGTCCGATGTAGGCTTCTACCCACATCACCCACCGTCGAGGATTCCTACAAGTTATGAACAACAATTCGGTTTGCTGAAATTAAACGTGGACAGTTCCTCCTTAGGTGAGGTTCTCCACATTCCCAGCACTTTAACGGTTCGCGGGGGCTGTCCCCAAACTTCTTCATTCCCAGATTTATCGGTTTACCGTTGTCTTGTGTATTTGGATGGTTGGAGTGAAATTTTTTTCTCATAAATCTTTTTGCTGCATTTCGATAAGGAGTTGGTTGGTATCCCTTCTTTCGTTGGTTCATTCGATCTTGTTTCTTATCCTTCCAGGATTTGGGAAACTATGTCCACTGTTTATATTGGTCGTAGCACATTTGTGCTTTCCTAAATACTTCACTCAAGAATTTGGGGTTTTCAAAATCAATTTTGTCCTTGTAGGACTGTGGTAAACAACTTAAGAATCGTTGGATTTTCACCTTACCCTCCCGGATGTAAGGTACAAACCTTAGTAATTCCAGGAATTTATTTATAAGGTCCTCCATTGTCATCTATCCAAGTCTTAACTCGTAAAATTATTTCATTTTCCTTTCATAGTATCTTTCAGATATGTGTTGTTTTTTGAAATATTTCTTGAAGTCAGACCATTCCATCTATTTTTCTTTTAATCCCTTTTCCAATTTCAGATCTTGCTACCAGATATTGGCCTTTCCTTTCAGGTTGTAAATGGCCATTCTGACTTTCATATTGCTGGAATAGTTGTATATTTGGAAATATTTTTTGATACCTAATAACCATGCCTCATCTTCCTCACCTATTATATATTCCCCATCAAATGTAGCAGGTTTAATCTTCTTGAATTCCCCTTCAAGATGATCTATTTGTTTCCCTTTTCTATCTATTTTTTATTTATCTTCAGCTGAAGGGGTACCCTCAGATGAGCTGTCCTCTTTTTCTGCTTCAGGACCAAAATTCTTGGAGGCCCTCTTACTGACCTCTTATTCATGATTATTGTCCTTTGGGATTTTCTTGGTTACTATGCTATGCAACAAGACTTCATTTATCTCTTGTTGTTCCTGTTGTGCTTTCTTCAGTTTCTCATTGTCTGCTTTGAAAACCTGCAGTTCAACAATAAGATTCCTCATTGTTTCTAGTACTTTCGTAGGTGAGCTTCCGTCACTATTCTGTATTGGATCTCCATGAGGTACTTGCTCTAGATTTCCTTCCATTTTGATTTCCGCATCATCCTGAGATGCCAGAACTCACACAAAATAGAAATGTTTTTCTATTTGTAACAAAAGGTTTATTAGTTTTTCTTAAATTGAAATATATATAAAGAAACTAAAGTGGCCCTGTTCAAGTCCAATGTTGTAACCTTTTTCTCTGATACCATATGTAATGTACCTCTAATTTATCGAATTTACCATAAAAAAATAAGTCTTATGTATCATTATCCTCTTTAGTTGGTATGTAATTACTGTTAAAGGGGATGGTCTTCATTTCTATCATAAACTCTGTGAGGTACCCATGTTCTGTCTATCACATGATTTCCACTCTACCTCAGTCGTATTACTTGGTTGGGTAACATTATGAGGATAGGTTTCCCAACTCTAGAAGTTTGAAAAATCTCACCTCTATTCACTTATGTCTATATTCATAAACAAATAGTCTAGAATTATGAACCATATTCCTAGTCTATCCTTAGCATGTGATTCTCTATACTACACACAGGACGAAGTAACATGTTTTGGTTTAAAACTATATGTATTGTATAGAGTCACAAGGTAGGGTCCATATCTCTTAGTTGGACATAGGTGTTTCGAAAGACGCTTAGCAAACTATCGGATGGTTCAGTTCTTCAACGGGTTTGGGTAACAGAATTTAAAACGGAAAGAATCCACCTGAACTATATTCAAATGCATGATGCATCAGCAGAGTCTCATCTAAATGATAGGCTAACAGTGATGGGAACAATTGGAAAAATAAACGGACCCTAACTAGTCAAGTCACAGAGTAAATTCTTATTAACTTTCGCGATTTCTCGAGATGAGAGGGTAGGTCTGTCTGACAGAAAAATTAAGGCATATTGTATCTACGATTAACGTGTTCTCGGTGCCTGCATCTCAAATATGCCTCTTGTCCTTCCCTCCAAATGGATCACGCCAGTTCATCCCCAACACATTGCCATAACCACTACTTTACTCTCGAAAATAAAATTAGTCATCAAAGGAGACGCTCTTAGGGTTGCGGATATTTCCTTAGTCATTGTGAAACCCTCGAAATATCTCTACATGATATTCCTCCACAAGAAATGAATTTCCCAAGTGGAGGCTGCTACTCGGTGGAGCATACTAGGTCATCGCCTCCTCTGGTAAGTCTTTCCTTTGAATTCTACTGTAATATCAAGGATATAAGGAATTTTTTTGGAAGGTTCACTATCGTGAGAACGACTTCTATTCTGTAATCTGTTTATAATATTTTATTAAGCAGCCCTGGTTATTATTCCTCTATGGGATATGACCATTCCTGGAGGAGGTTGTAAGATTGTTAGTCCCCTCTCTAGTTTCTATAAATGGCTCAACCTGCCCACTCGTGAATCCTGTAATTAGGGGTCTTTCCACTCACATAGTTTTCTTCCCATGTAGTTACTACTATGTTTGGTTACTTTCATTGTCGTTCTTCCTTTAATAAATCTCAGGGAGGCATGTCGCCCTTGGGAATGGTCACCGAGAAACTAAGCGATTTTTTTTAAGGGGTGGAAGGGCCCCCTATTTGATAGTATAATATACAACATTCTTATTTTATTTCCGTATAAGGATGGAGACATTCTTTTGTAGGTCTGCCGGACTCTCAGCTAGTTTCCATAGAATTAATTACTTTATTTAGGTGTAAATACTCTTGTTCCTATAGTGCCTCGAACATCTTACGGGGTTCTTACGGCGTATAAAGTTTGTACTGAAACCTTGTTATCTATACGGTCGGATATTATTTCCTGTCACTTGAATACCGTAGAGTAATGACCCTTCCCTCTACCATTTGGTTATAATTATTTGTTGTTGTTTGGTTCATGAATGTTTCAAACTTAACCCCTTTAATAAGGTCTATGTCCTTTACGACATGTCTATATTATTACTTCAGTCTCCTTGTAATTCATGCTTGAACAATTTACAGGTTAAGGGTTTTCGCTACTGACTACTTCTTTGTAAGAGAGGACTTATTAAGATTTGGTACCGACACTAATGGTGGGATCCTTTTGATGTGAGGGTACCCATCAGGGATACTTGGACATATAATGAACCTCAAATTCACCATAAAAAAAAAAAACTTTCTATGACATAAACCAATTTCATTTAAGCTTAGAATTTAAGAGAAGGAATGATTCATTTCTGTCCATAAGGATATTAATACAACATTCTAATCTATTCCGAATAGAAAGGCTTCTGTGGGTAAATTCCTTCCATGATTATATCACTTCCCTTAACTCTCAAACCACTCCAACATACTCAAATGTATATAGGCGATATCTAATCTTAGGTTGAGGGAACCTTTGTTGTTCAAAGAGATAAAGGGATAGCACCTCAAAGTGTTCAAAGGGAGGCGGAGCTCGAAACCATCTCACAGGGATCAAGATCCAGTGGAAGAATGCCAAATCATTTTGGCCAGATATCCTGAGAAGAATGAATGGTGAAAAATTATTCAAGGAAAGGTACCGAGATCCTGTGGACCGTTGGATGTCATAGATTGGTGTGGAGGGTAAGCTCATGAGGAGTTGTGATTGTTGGATGAGAAAGGAGTCGTTGATCCCTCGCTTTGAATTTCACTAATTCAGAGTTGCCACGTTAGAGAAGGGGGCCTGCTAGAGTACCATTCCATTCCATACCCCCCCCATCGTTAAAATCAGAACAGTCGGGGGGGTCCAAAAAACACCATCAAGCATCCATCGATGCACCTATCATTGGACCGTAGATCTGGGTGCACTGTTTAACCAACTTTCCAAACCCCCCCCACCATTAAAAGTAGAACAGTAGGGGGGGCCATAATCTAATATCAACAGTGGATTGGGTGCACACACCTCAACCATTCATATGCACGCCTTTGTTACCCACGATTCTGGACCCTCCCCCCATCGTTAAAGGTAGAACAGTCGAGGGGGTCCGGAAAAGCTTGTAGACCATAGATCTGAGTGCCAGCGCCACAGTCGTTCATCTATGCGTTTTCTTTAACCTTCTAACACAAAATCGTATTTGCTTTGAAATATTAGAACAAGTGCTTTATATGGGTCTTTCCATCTTTCCCTGCTTTTTGTAGAAAAACCCCATTAAGCCCTTTTTGGCATTTCTTATTTCATTTCGACTGGTGTACGTAAACCCCGACAGCCTGAAACCCCGAAATGTTGGGCCCATAGTACCTTCGCATTTCGCGATTTGGATTTTTGTGTCTCATTTTGTTGAACGTCAGGTGTTTGTAACATCGACATCCTGAACCCCAAAACCCTGATCATTATCATAACTTGACAGATGATTTTTTTTTTGTGTGTTCGTCGTTTGTAATCGCCGAAAAACCCAATTGACCTCTATTTTTTCACACCAATTTGTCCTCTACTATTTTTCGATAAAGGTCTTGAATAAAAGTCTCCAGACACTTATACTTATGGAGAATTCAATTGCTCTATAAAAAAAAGGGGTCATTGAAATTCGATTTCCCTCAGGCTCATATCGGGTTTGGAAGAAAGGGGAAAATTTTCTCAAAGGTAAAAGGGGATTTGGTCCCGGTGGTTATAGTATAACTTTTTTCTAGAAATTTCTTCTACAGGATTGTCCTGTTCGTTAGAGTAAATGAAATAATCGATAACCAATTTATGCTCGTCTCTCGTTATGCCCTTAAAATTTAAATACCAGGGTTATTGCCTTAGAGATGACCCTATTTTCAAACGCTGGGTGTTGGATCGTCATATGCTAGATCTATAATACTAAATCATTTTATCTCATTTCGGAATTCCTTCTAATTATTGCCAAAGTGGTTTAAATATGCCATAGCGATTATTTAGATTGGACATAATGGTTCGAGTAAAGTTTCGATCCTATGTTTTTACTTCCAGAATATTATATGTACAGACCTACTCAATCCAATTACTCATATATAGATCTGCCTGATATTACGATTACAAAAATATAACTTTTGTCTGTAGACGAATTTATACTATCAAATTCACTTGCACATGGATAACTTTGTCTTAGGTTTTTAATTCAAGAGGGCAATCCCATAAATTAATAATTGATTATAAATCTTCACAAAATGAACAAATATCATCTATGAAAGCCATCTCAACTTAGTACAGTTAGATACATTACAACGAATAGATATAATCATTCACACAGTTACATTATAGCAAATAGATGCAATCATTCGTACAGAGAAGGAAAGGTTTATATATCTGAAACAACTCACGAAAAGACAAAGTGAACAACCACGTTCCTCCCAACCATAGAATAGGGAAACCAAAACCACTTGTCTGATTCACCCCATAGCCTGACCATGAATCCATGAGGGTGAACTTGGAAACTCCTCCTCAGCAATGTCTTGTGAATCCAACAGTTATCCTCTTGCCTCACACTTACTCAACAATGCTCATAACAGCAAGGAAACTCATAATCCTCTCCCAGCATACTTGGCAACATCCTGCCTCCTCGCATATGCTATTTATCCATTTTTGCCCAGGTCTTTTTCCCTCCTTTGGGGGTTTTCGTAGATTTTCTAAATCCCTGATTTTCAGGGGCTGCCAACGGACAAATGACTGATTTTCCACTTGTAATAATCATCCCAGAGGTAGTTCCAACATGTTCCCCACTCATGGAGTCATGGTCAGTTGATTTTAACATGGTTGTTCCATTTGTCCTCCTTCAATTAATATAAATATTCTATTTTTATGCAAGTGTCATAGTCAAAATAGTTAGTTGAGTCCAAATAGATCTCTGCCCAACAATCACAATAATTAATTACAAATATCAAATTCAAAATTTGGAATTGCCATAAATGGAAAAAATTCCCCAAATTTGAATTTGCTAAAAACGGAAATAAATTTCCAGCAAATTTAATCCTCAAAAATATTTTATTTTTGGGGATGTCACATCCTTTCCCCCTTCAGTAAAACACTACCCTCGGTGTTCATTCCTTTCCTGGAACAGGATTGGATGATATTCCCGCAAATCTCCCTCCAATTCCCAAGTGGCCTCCTCAGGGCTAAAGTGCTACCATTGCACCTTTACCTAAGCGACGGCTCTGTTCCGAAGTGTTATTTCTCTCCGGTCTAGAATGCATAGGGGTTCCATCTGGAACTCGCCTTCGGGTTCCACCTGTACCAAGTTCCAATCAATCATATTAGTAGGGTCATGAATATACTTTTTCAACAAAGAAACATGAAATACATTATGAATTCTTAGATTCACTAGGAGCGCAAGTTGATATGCTACGGGTCCAATTCGAGCTAGTATCTCGAAGGGTCCACAAAAATTGGTTTCCATCTTGGCATAGTTCTCTAACTTCAGCGAGCTTTTTTAGCCTTTGACCTTCAAGTAAACATGGTCTCCCACTTGAAATTCCAAGTGTCTCCTTTTCTGATCTGCATAGCTTTTTTGTTTGTCCCGTGCTTCTTTCAAGTTCTGTTGTACCTTCCTTACCATGTTCTACAATTCTTGGAGCATCTTTGGTCCAACCATGATCCTGCCAGCCGGGTTATCCTAGCTAATTGGAGTCGTACAATATTTCAAAAGGGATCAACTTAGACGAATTTTGGTACCCATTATTATATGCAAATTCTACCAAGTGTAGGTAGTCTTCCCACTTGTTCGGTTTTGTTCTTACATACATGTGGAGCATATCCTCTATGATTTGGTTTGTCCTTTCGGTCTATCCATCCATTTGTGGATGATAAATTGTACTGAAATTCAATTTAGTATTTATCCCTACAAACAATTCCTTCCAAAAAGAGGATGTGAATTTTATGTCTCTATCTGAAATCACCATTTTAGGAATACCATGCAGTCTAAAAATTTCTTTCATGAATATTTCAGCAATGTTTATAGGTTTAAAAGTAGACTTTACAGGAATAAAGTGTGCAGAATTACTGAGTTTATCTATTACAACCATGATAGAATCATTATGTTTCCGAGTTTTAGGAAAACCTGTTATAAATTCTAGCGATATGGTCTCCCATTTCCATTATGGTACTGGTAATGGTTGTAATAGGCCGGCTGGATGCTAGTGTTCAGCCTTAACCTGTTAACAATCTTGGCACCTAGCCAAGTACTCTGCTATTTCACCCTTCATATTAGGCCAGTAAAATAGTTTTCTGAGTGTTGTTATTGTCTTCTGGTAACCTAGATGGCCAGAATATGGTTTCTTATGCACTTCGTCTAAAACAGTTAATTTTAAATCTACTGAATCTAGTATGTAAAGTCTATTATTAAATTTTAAAAGTCCCTTCTTGTCGATACTTATATCTGGTTTATCTAAGTTTGCGATACTATTTTGAAATTCTGTTATCATCTTGGTGTAATTTTCGTCGTTAATACATGTCGTCCTTATTCTTTGTTTCATATCACTTTCTTCCCTACTGATATTTATCTCAAATAACCCATGGACTCTTCTGCTTAAAGCATCTGCTACTTTATTTTCCTTACCCTTGATATGTCTGACCTTGAAGTTGAAGTCACTCAGGAAGGCTGACCACCTTGCTTGTCTTGCATTAAGGTCTGGTTGGTTAAACATATATTTCACCCCGCTGTTATCCGTCAATAGTAGGAATTTTCTGCCCATTATATAGTGTCGCCACATTTTTAAGGCATGTATTACTGTTACCAATTCTAAGTCATGGGTGACATAATTTCATTCGTGTTCTTTTAATTTCCGGGACTCATAGCAAATCACGTGCCCTTCCTGAGTTAGGACACCACCTAGTCCCTCTTTACTTGCATCAATACATAATGTGAAGTATTTATCTAGGTCTGCAACCTTAAAAAGGGGCGTTGATGTCAATAATTCTTTCAGCTTGTTAAAATTGTCTTGACACTTTTGTGACAAGTTAAACTTGGTCCCTTTCTTTTGTAATGACATGATAGGGTAGGATATCTTGGAAAACCCTTCTATAAATATGCGATAATATCCAGTGATTCCCATGAATGACTGGATATCTGCCACATCCTTAGGTACTGGCCATTCCATAATGGATTTTATCTTTTCTGGGTCTACGACAATACCTTCCGAGGAAATGACATGTCCTAAATATTGTATTTCTCTTTGATAAAAGTCACACTTGTCAAATTTTGCGTATTGTTTATGTTTCGTCAACGTTTGCAGAACTATCCTTAAGTATTCATCATGTTCTTCCTCCATTTTTTAATAGACCAGAATATCGTCAATAAATACTACTACGAACTTGTCTAAGTATGGACTGAAAATATTGTTCATTAAGCACATAAATGTGGTTGGTGCATTAGTGAGTCCGAAAGGTACGACTACAAACTCGTAGTGTATGTATCTTGTTCGAAAATTTGTTTTGTTTATGTCCTGGTCCTTTATCCTAACATGATGATAATCGGATCGTAAATCCAATTTTGAAAATATCTTGGCCCCTCCTACTTGATCGAACAGATCATTTATCCTTGGTAAGGATTATTTGTTCTTAATGGTCATTTTTTCAGTTGTCTATAATTGATACATAGTCTTAGAGTACCATCTTTCTTTTTCATAAAGAGGACTGGTGCTCCCCATGGCGAGACACTCGGTCTGATATACTCTTTGTCCAACAATTCTTGTAATTGTAATTTTAATTCTGTCAGTTCTGGTAGAATTATTCGGTAGGGTGCTTTTGAGATAGGGGCTGATTCGAGTAGTAAGTCTATGGAGAAATCTATTTCCCTTCTAGTAGGTAATTCTGGTATCTAATCCACAAACATGTCTCTAAATTCACGTACGACAACAAAGTTTTCTAACTTGGGATTATTTTCTTTTTCTAATAGATCCGTCACTTGGATGGCGTAAAATTGACATCCCTTTCTAATACATTTCTTGAGTTTCATCGCTAAAACTTGTCTAACTCATACAGGTTTTGGTATGCCTTGGGTTGTTCTAACATTGCCAAAAATATCTTTATAGCTAAGTATCTTTGTATAACAGTCTAGTACTGCTTTGTGTTGTTCCAACCAATCCATCCCGATAATCATATCATAAGATCCTAGTGATAGGATGTTCATATTGGTCCTTATCTTTTGACTGTCTAAGATGAACTCGAGATCATAAATAAAGTTAACTACTTTCCTTTTAGTACCTATTGCTAGTTGTACAAGGCATGATTTTTCATGCTTTAGTTTCTTAAGTTTATTCGACTCTACTACATCGGGAGTAATATAACTTAAGGTAGCTTCAGGGTCAATTAAAATAGAAATTCGAGTGTCATTGATTTTACCTTCGATTTCTACCACCGAGGACTAGTGGTCATCTTGTCGACCATCTATAGCTGCATTTATCCGATGCAGACTTCTGCCTGTGTCTCCTACTATCAAGGCTTCCTGCAAATTGTCAACAACATTTTTGTTTGCTACAATTAAACATGGATAGTTCCTCCTTAGATGAGGTTCTCCACACTCCCAACACTTTAATGGCTCACGGGAGTTTCCCCAAACTTCTTCGTTCCCAGGTTCACCAGTTTACCGCTACCTTGTGTATTCTGATGATTAGAGTGAAAATCCCTCCTTGGGAAACCTTTTGTTGCATTCCGATAAGGAGTTGGCTGTTATCCCCTCTTCCACTGGTTTATTCCATCTTGCTTCTTATCCTTCCAGGTCTTGGGAAACTCTACCTGTTGTTTATACTGGTCATAGCACATTCGTGCTTTCCTGAATACCTCATTCAAGGATTTAGGGTTGTCAAACTC
The DNA here is from genome assembly GCA_009831015.1 of Picea engelmannii. NCBI lineage: Eukaryota > Viridiplantae > Streptophyta > Pinopsida > Pinales > Pinaceae > Picea > Picea engelmannii. The sequence goes on along the minus strand of ML780856.1, from coordinate 327,433 downwards.
AATTCTATCCCAGTAGGCCTGTGGTAAACAACTTAAGAATCATTATATCTTTATATTATCCTCCTGGATATACGGTATGAACCTTAGTAGTTCCAGAAATTTATTTATAAGGTCCTCCATTGTCATCTGTCCAAGTCGTAACTTGTATAATTCTTTCGTCTTCCTTTCATAATAGCTTTCAGAAAGGTATTGTTTTTTGAAATACTTCTTAAAGTTGGACCATTCCAACTGTTTATGTTTTAGGCCCTTGGCCAATTTCAGGTCCTGCCACCAAATGCTAGCCTTCCCCTTCAGATTGTAGATGGCCATTTTGACCTTCATGCTGCTAGAATAGTTGTAGATCTGGAAGTATTTTTTGATGTCAAACAACCATGCCTTGGCTTCTTCTCTTGTCTTGGATTCTCCTTCAAAGGTAGTTGGTTTAATCTTTTTAAATTCTCCTTCAAGGTGGTCTGTTTGTTTTCTTTTTCTGTCTGGTATAGTTTTGTCTTCAGCTGAAGGTGTCCCTTCAGACAAAGTGTCTCTTTTTTTTGTTTCCACACCAGAATTCTTGGAGGCCCTTTTGCTGACCTCCTCATCATCTTTTGGGATTTTCTTGCTTACTATACTATGCAACAGGACTTCATTTATCTATTGTTGTTCCTACTATGCTTTCTTCAATTTTTCATTGTCAGCTTTGAAAATATGCAGTTCGACAATAAGATTCCTCATTGTTTCCAACACTTCCGTGGGTGAGCTTCCGCCATTGTTCTGTCTTGGGTCTCCATGAGGTCTTTGCTGCAGATTTTCTTCCATCTTGATTTATGCATCCTCTTGAGCTACCATAATTAACACAAAACGGAAATGGATTTATGTTTGTAACCATAAGATTTATTAGTTTTATATAAATCAATATATATATATATATATATATATATATATTAAGCAACTAATGTGGCTCTTTTCAGGCCCAATGTTGTAACTTTTTCTCTGATACCATATGTAATGAACCTCAATTTCACCATAAAAAAAAAAATATTTCTATGACATAAATCAATTTCGTTTAAGCTTAGAATTTAAGAGAAGGAACGATTCATTTCTGTCCATAAGTATATTAATACACTAGTCTAATCTATTCCAAATAGAAAGGCTTCTGTGGGTAAATTCCTTCCATGATTCTGTCACTTCCCTTAGCTCTCAAACCTATCCAACATACTCAAATGTATATAGGCGATATCTAATCTTAGGTCGAAGAAACCTTTGTTGTTAAGAGAGATAAAGGGATAGCACCTTGAACTGTTCAAAGGGAGGCAGAGCTCAAAACCATCTTGCAGGGGTCAAGATCCTATGGAAGAACGCCAAATCATTTTGTCCATATATCCTTAGAAGAATGAATGGTGAAAATTTCTTCAGGGAAAGGTACTGATATCCTGTGGACCGTTGGATCTCATAGATCGGTGCAGAGATTAAGCTCAGGAGGATTCGTGACCATTGGATGAGAAAAGAGTCGTTGATCCCTCGCTTTGAATTTTGCTAATTCGGAGTTGCCATGTTAGAGGAGGGGGCCCACCAGAGTACCATTCCATTCCAGACCCCCCTGCCCTCCCCAATCGTTAGAAGCAGAATAGTCGAGGGGGTCTGAAAAACACCATTAGTTGTCCATCGATGCACCTGTCGCTAGACCATAGATCTAGGCGCACTGTTTAACCAACTTTCCAGATCCCCCCCCCACCGTTAAAAGAAAAACAGTTGGGGGGGTCCAGAATCTAATCTCAACCATGGATCTAGGCACACACACCTCATCCGTTCAGATGTGGGCCTTTATTACCCATGATTCCGGACCCCCCCATCATTAAAGGTAGAATAGTCGAGGGGGTCCGGAAAATATTGTAGACCGTAGATCTGAGCGCCAGCGCCACAACCGTTCATTTGTGCATGTTATTTAACCTTCTAACACAAAATTGTATTTTCTTTGAAAGCTTAGGACAAATTGTTTATATGGGTGTGCCCAACTTTCCCTGCTTTTTGTGGGAAAGCCCCATTAAGACATTTTTGGCATTCTTTATTTCATTTCGACCGGTGTACGTAAACCCCAACACCCCGAACCCCGAAACCCCTAAATGTTGGGCCCACAGTCCCTTCGCATTTCGCGATTCAGATTTTCGTGTCTCATTTTGTTCAACATCAGGTGTTTGTAACCCGACATACTGAACCCCGAAACCTCCATTGTTATCATAACTTGGCAGATGATTTTTTTTTTTTTGTGTTCGGCATTTGTAATCGCCGAAAAACCCAATTGTCTAATTTTTCACACTAATTTGTCCTCTACTATTTATGCCCTTAATCAATAGTCTAAGTTAATTTGTCGGTAAAGGTCCTGAATAAAAGTCTCCGGACCCTTATACTTACAGAGCATTCAATTGCCCTATAAAAAAAGGGGTCATTCAAATTTGATTTCCCTCGAGCTCATATCGGGTTTGGAAGAAAGGGGAAATATTTCTCAAAGGTAAAAGGGGATTTGGTCCCGGTGGTTATAGTATAACCTTTTCCAGAAATTTCTTCTACATGATTGTCCTGTTCGTTAGAGTAAATGAAATAATCGATAACTGATTTCTACTCGGATCTCGTTATGCCCTTAAAATTTAAATACCAGGGTTATTGCCTTGGAGACGGACCTATTTTCAAATGCTAGGTGTTGGATCAACATACGCTAGATCTATAATACTAAATCATTTTATCTCATTTCGACATTCCTTCTAATTATTGCCAAAGTGGTTTAAATCTGCCATAACAATTATTTAGATTGGATATAATGGTCCGAGTAAAGTTCTAATCCTATGTTTTTCCTTCCAGAATATTATATGTACAGGCCTACTCAATCCAATTAGTCATAGATAGATCTGTCTGATATTGCGATTACAAAAATATAACTTTTGTCTATAGATGAATTTATACTATCAAATTCACTTGCACATGGATAACCCTGTCTCAGGTTTTTAATTCAAGAGGGAAATCCTAGAATTTAATACTTGATTATAAATCTTCACACAATGAACATATATCATCTATGAAAGCCATCTCAACTTAGTACAGTTAGATACATTACAATGAATAGATATAATCATTCACATAGTTACATTACAACAATTAGATGCAATCATTCGTACAGAGAAGGAAAGGTTTACATATCTGGAACAGCTGACGGAAATACAAAGGGAACATCCACGTTCCTCCCAACCGTAGAATAGGGAATCCAAAACCACTTGCCCGATTCACCCCCTATCCTAGCCATGAATCCATGAGGGAGAACTTGGAAACTCCTCCTCAGCAATGTCCTGCGATTCCAATAGTTATCTTGTTGCCTCACACTTACTCAGTAGTGCTCATAACAGAAAGGAAACTCGTAATCCTCTCCCAGCAATCTTGGCAGTGTCCTGCCTCCTCGCATATGCTATTTATCCATTTTTCCCCAGGTCTTTTTCCCTCCTTTGGGGATTTTTACATCTTTTCTAAATCCCTGATTTTTAGGGGCTGCCAATGGCCAAATCACTGATTTTCCACTTGTAATAATCAACCCATAGGTAGGTCCAATGTGTTCCCCACTCATGGAGTCATGGTCAGTTGATTTTAACATGGCTGTTCCATTTGTCCTCCTGCAATTAATATAAATATTTTGTTTTTATGCAAGTGTCATAGTCAAAATAGTTAGTTGAGTCCAAACATATATCTACTCAACAATGACAATAATTAATTACAAATATCAAATTTGAAATTCGGAATTGCCATAAATGGAAAAAATTTCCCAAATTCGAATTTACTAAAAATGAAAATAAATTTCCAAAAAATTTAATCCTCAAAAATATTTAATTTTTGGGGATGTCACAGGACCCCCTTCTCCTCATCCTGGGATGTTTATTCAAATGGAAAGTGACAAGGGCATAATGTCAGACTCTAGGTGTAAGTTAAGTATCGTTCAGTCTCAACTATTTCCAATATTCATCATTCTACTGAAATTTTTCATTTGTTTTAATTCATATATTATACTAATGATTTAAATGATAACATTTTCAAGGATGTCGACCATGCCAGGGTCTGGGATGACAAATATTACCTACCGAAAAAAACAATATTCGGGTTCTATGCCCAGTGTCTCGCAGACTTATTCTTCTGAGTATTAGAAATCAGAATCGACGCTCTTAAATTTTTGTTACTGGAGACGTTTCATCCTGATTTTCAGTGTCTTTCGGATTTTAAGGATGTCTCTTATTGATATACTGATAACTTGTAGTTGGAGGAGGATAAAATACTTGTGGGAATTAGATTTATATTAATATCCCTTTGAGATTTAATTCCCAAATTCTTTTCTTGTGACAATGTAATTGAAAACAATATCAGGCATGGCTGATTTAAAATCCGCTTAATGGTATTACGATTTCTTCATCATAATTAGAATGTTCATAATTGGAAAATCTTCTCTCACTCTATTTTATTATTTTGTGTCATTATGCTCAGAGGATATGTTATGGTCAATTAGGACTGTTACTTCTGTAAACGGCTTAAATATCTATTTCTCTTCCACTTGTATGTGAACACTGTTGGAATTAATCTCTAAAAGGAAAAATTTGCAGACATATCGGCAGGAAATCACTTACAACTTCTGTACTCGTAATTCTGTCCATTTCCACTGTAATAATTACGCATATATATATATATAGGTAAAAGAAATATTGATTGTGATTTCTGTCGTACCTGGTTTTTTTATTTGTTTCGGGCTACAAGGTACTTAAAATAAAACCCTAATCATTATCATCACTTGGTGAATAAGTTCTTACCAAAGTATAAATACCCTATGCAAAGTTCTTAGGCTCAAGTCCATTTACAAGTAGATAATTATGTACAATGGAGTTTTGATATACTGGTAATTACCCTACAACTGTCTCCATAATGATAACCTATCTTAAAAGGGATGATACCAGAATTAAACCATGTAATTTCCTTTCGATTATCATAACAACTAAAAGACGGACTTTAATATTCATTCGGGATTAACTCAAACATAAAAATGTTACTCAACATTAATTTGTAAGTCATTCTATCCGTTTCTTTTTATACTTCATACATTGAATAGATTTCGCCCAGGTTATGGTATTCATACCAAATTAAAAGAGGGCATTACTACTGTACCGAATTAATTCAAAGATATGGAACATAATTTCAATTCAGATTTAGTGAGTTCACTACATCAGATATACAATCATTCAAAATAGAGAAGGAAGAGATTACATATTTTAACCAGTTCACGGGAAGACAAAGGGAACAACAACGTTCCTCCCAACCTTAGAACTGGGCAGCCAAATAACTTTTTCGGTTCACCCCCTAGCTTCACCATGAATCCATGAGGGAGAACTTGAAATATCCTCTTTAGCAATGTTTCTTCTATCTGTAATCCTCTCCTTGCCCCACACTCAAAATTCAGTGTTCATAACAACAAGTGTCCAGTAGTACTTTTTCCCCAGCATACTAGGCAATGTCCTGCATCCTCACATATGCTATTTATCCATAAAATATTTTTCCTAGGTCTTTCTTCCCTCCCTTGGGAATTTTCGCATCTTTCTAAATCCCTAATTTTCAGGGGCTTCCAATGGCCAAATCCTTGATTTTCCACTTGTAAAAGTCAGCCCAGTGGTAGTTCCAACATGTTCAACACTCATGGAGTCATGGTCAGCGGAATTTAACATGTTTGTTCCATTTGTCCTCCTGCAATAAATAAAACAATATTATGTTTACATACAACTGTCACAGACAAATAGTTAGTTGGTTCAGATCAGGTCTTTTCCCTATAGTCATAATAATTAATTACAATTTATCAAATTCGAAATTTGGAATTTCCATAAATGACAAAAATTTTCCAAATTCGAACTTACTGAAAAAGGAATAATTTTCCAGCAAAATTTAAATTTCAAAAAATACTTTATTTTTCGGGATGTCACAATGGATATTTGTGTTTCTCTTACTGGTGTCTGCATTTTTTTTATGCGTCTGCGTTATTACACTAATCCAAATGCTTGTTTTGCTTTTGCACAACAATTTTCTTATTTACATGATGACAACAATTTAGTTTCCTTTTGGTGCGTTTTGCACAACGATTTTCTTATTTATTTGATGACGACAATGTAGATTCCTTCTGGTGAGTTTTGCACAACGATTTTCTTATTTAAATGATGACGGCAATGTTGTTTCCTTCTGGTGCTCTTTTGCCCAATGATTTTCTTATTTATTTGATGACGACAATGTAGTTTCCTTCTGGTGCGTTTTTGCACAACAATTTTCTTATTTAATTGATGACGACAATGTAGTTTCCTTCTGATGCGTTTTTGTACAACGTTTTTCTATTTAAATAATGATAGCAATGAATTTCCTTCTGGTGTGTCTCTTTACAATGATTTTTCTTATTTAAAGATGATTGTGTTGTTTCTTTAAGACCACGAATTTCCTTAAATGTTGACTACGTTTACCGCTGGAATGACCATGAGTTTGACTTGAAAGAGTGACTATGATTGCCCACTTATTAGCCTGGCGATTTGCCTTTTGGAAACTACAAATGTTACCCTTAGTGCACAAAAATTTTCCATTTAATACTTGTGTGTTCATATAATTCATTTATTACTCTTCATTACATGTGTTTCATTAAGACTGCAATCCCTATTTTCCATTTATTACCCACGTTCCATTTAATGATGGTGTTTTTTTTTCCATAGCAATTGATTTAGCATTTGTATTGGATAGCTTCTCCCTTAACCAACTTTGATCAATACAACTTTTAAGTTGATTTGTACGCCCATGTATAATGTACACAGTAGTTGCAGCAATGGACATTATATTTACTTTTTACAGCAAATGATTAGAATATTTAGACAACCTCTTCATTTGTTTAGGAAACCCTTTAACTAATTTAGAAAAGTCTTTCCCTTTAGTTGTAACTTTGATTAAACTGACTTTTCAATTATAATGTAACTTAATTAAGATGGATAAATTTGATTTGCATTAAGGTTAAATTGATTATACATTGATGACAATTTATAGATTAATGTCGTTGACAAGCGTGATCATTGCAGCTCATACATTGATACTATTAATGATTGTTTAGGAGGTTAATTGCTAAGTGGGATGGTATTTAGTGATTAATTTTGGATTTCCAATTTATATTGTCATTAATGATTAAATGAGATTGACATATATTGACTTAATTGCAATTTAGACTTGTTGAATTTAATGTTAATTTAGAATTGTAAATATTGGACTAATTTAAATTTGACTTACTGTTAGATTGGTAACCGATGTTCAATTAGATGGTCAGTATTGACTATTTTAGACGTGATTAATGATTGGGTTGTTGATGAAGTCATGTATTGGCTTGCGTCTTCCCTTATTTTCATCCTCTTGCATCTCTTCGACCTATTGCCGGGGTTTGGGTGTAGTCTTGTGTCAATTGTTTTGCCTCCTAGTGCGCTGGATTTTCTTGAATCCTTGGTCCCTTCAGGATTGTTGTTCCAAATTTATTGACGAGTCTATAATTAGGGGATGAAATGATTCCTGATGAGGGGATGATGGCGTGCCCTATTGGATAGCGGAAAATGATGGCTGGCTAGATTCGGCGTCTTCTGTGTGAGTGTTGTCGAGCGTTGTAATTTTTCTTTTGGCGCATGGGTTGAACAACTTAAGGTGTTTGGTTCACCTGCCTTGAGGTTCCAATCTTGATCATAAAGTTCATTGTGTTGGGATGGGTATTTTTTCCCTTACCTTGTATGCATGGTCATGTTTGCGTCGGGTGGGCAGTCGTTTCTCCTTGTTGTCCTACGCTTGTTTCTCCCAGTTTTCCCTGTTCCCGTGAGTGGAGTCATAGTTTCTTGTTTCCTGGAATGCATGCTTTCATTATTCGTCAGTGGCGTGGTTAAATTGTTGTTGTCGTCGCCTTATTTGCAAAAAAAAAAAAAATCACTTTTGCTTGGCTCGTAGTCGTAACGATGGGGTTGTTACACATCCTGAATGGAAAAATCCTTCCCAAATATGGGCTCTTCCTTCGCTTCCTTCTCAATCCCAATATCCCTCCCAAGAACACTCTCATGTACTCTCTTTTCCACATTAGCCTATATAACACATTTCAAATTTGAAAATTTGAAAAATTAAATTTAAATGATTATAACACATTAAATTTAAATAATTTTAAGACATTAAATGATACCTGTGAACTCCCACCCTCTTCAAACTCTCCCAATGATAATTGAGACAATCCTGCCCAAGTAGTAGGATATGGAATAGGGATCTGTGAACAACACAACTAAGAACTAAATCTAGGATTCAATGTGTTCACATTTATACAAAATTATAAATGTTGTTGTCCTCTTATTCAAAAGATTGGAGATTGAACAACTATTAGAAAACAAATACCTGATTCAACCCATCCAAATTTAAACTTGTGGAATCAAGTCCCCTACTTACTGGAGATTCATTTAACATATCTCCAAACTACAATTAATGGAAATAGCAAATCGATTATTTCTATACATACAATGATATCTAAATCTAGAATTAAAAGTAAACTATCATAAAATGCATCAAAAATTGACTAACTAGAACACATACTAGTCTGCGGTTCGAGTCATCATTCTGAATGACCTTCTTCCAACCATCCCGATTTTTTTTTTCATAATCCAAAGTATATTCTGCTGACATGTTATATAACTCCACATCTGTTTTATAAACAAATGTGGCCCAATAATTGGCTTCCGCTCGCTGACGGTTCATGCCAACATCAACACCATAAAAAATCGCTTTCAATTTTTCCTCGATTCCATTCCTGGCCTCTTTTCCAACCTCTGATGTAGCCTGCAGCTCTGAATGTGAAGAAAATTTTCCTGTTGGGTGAGGTACTAAAGTTTGTGGAGGCATCAGCAATTTCTCATTTCGATATGCCCCTTTGCGATCATATGTCCATCCTTTACCAGTACCATAATATTTGGATGGTAGACTAGTATAATCAGGGTGCATGCGCAAGAAAAAATCTTCAAAAAAGTTTCTTTCAAAATATTGTGGAACCTCATCGTTCCACGACAATTTCCCATATGCTACCAAAAATTCGTTATATAGATGTCCTGCAATGTCAGGGTGCTTAAACTATTGCACCTTCAACATCTTCCACTTTAGACCCTCTTTGAAATTGAACATAAAAATGGAATCTTCTTTTGAAAATCTATTTTTTACTTCATCCCATTTATCAGGGCCCATCACCTATGGCTTTCGCTGCCTCATCATATTGACAAAACTGTCAGTGGTTGGCCCCATCTTCTGATATGCATCCATAAAGTTTTCCAATGAATGAAAAACAATTTGCAAGCTTTGTTTACTCTCCTGAGGAAGTTCCAAGACCTCCAAATAATTTTCCAACCTCCTTTTAACACCTGAGCATTGCTCAAGCATCATTTCTTCAATAATCCCTTCCCGGGGAAGTTCATCACCAACATCTGAAGGATAGGTGGAGATAGGCGTGTAATCTTTTGTTTCTTGATAATGCGGCCTACTAAATCGACCTTCACCCTCAGCACTGGCATTTGAATCTTCGTGACAACCACTCTCTCTTTCATTGTCGTCCCTTACTCTAAAATCTTTGTTTACAAACATATTTGAAAGTAAATACAACATTTAACTTCACATAAATTTAAATTCAATAAAAATAAACAAAATCAAAGAAAATTACCAGAAATATTCTCTTGTCCTGAGGTATTCCCTACATTCTAAGGTGTAGGAGTATCAATGCACAACCTATCTAAGAAGGATGCATTCATAACCCTTGCTTGAGAAAGTTCTACAGTTGATCTATTCACAGACTCATTTGAAATATCCTCTGATGATACTGTTGTTGGTCACTCAGAGTCTCAGTTGAAGAAGGAGTTCTTGTTCTTCCTTCTTGGGAGAACCTAGAGCATTTGCAAGGAATGTTTGGAGAATCCTGTGTCTACATCTCTCCTCAATATCTATACACAATACATATTTTATCAATAAAAATGCAGAGATGTACCCAAGTTCAAGCAATTAAAAATGCAGAGAGAAATCAAAGTTTTAAGCAATCAATCCAAAGAGGTACTCGTTCATAAAAAGGCGCAAAGACTAAAAATTCATCCATGAATAAATCAACTCAAAGATAAGTAAGGGATAAACAGTAGGGAAAATTCTTATCCTTCACTCATCATCCATGCACAGAAAAGGAGGGCATTGGAATCAATAGGTCTTTAAACACTGAAGTGACAACCGTCGATTTGGCTCCTGGCCGACTGCTCAGGAATGGACTGATGACTAAAGGGATAAGGGGCAGAAGATAAAACCACAATTTTTTCATAATAATAAATAAAACCCACACATAGAAGTCATTGAAATCAGAATTTGGGTTCTCCGAGGGAAATCAATTCATAAAAACAACAAGCAAGGGGATTCATTAAAAGTTCCCTATGCTTGGATCCACTAAAAAACATATTAGAACATTTATTTAAGCTTCCTTAAAAGTTACCTATGGTTGGATTCACAAAGACCACATATAATGCAATTCATTAGAATCCCCAAAACAAAGAGTTTAATATTGATAACCTCACACACCCACTAATAACATCAACATGTTTTAATCACGACTAGGTGAAGGTTTTGCATGAACATGTATTATATGCCATTGCTTTAAACATTCCATTAACATTGGTTAAATGTCATTGAGTTTTTATACTATTTCCTTTATTTTCATGCCACATGGGATGGTTTTGAGGGTTGTTCACATTCCTAATATAAATTAAGATTATGTGGACCAAATGTAATATTTGTGAGGCTTAGTTGGAGTTAGAAATCTAGATAAGATATAGTCATATAAGGTAGAAATTCATGTTGATTGAGAGAAATCATGACAATAATTTCAAATGTAAGTGCATAATAAACTATTGTAAACATAGTAATGTGATTTTTAATGGGAGATATATTTTTAAGAAGATGCAATTGAGTGATTCTTAATTGTCACAAAATTTATGGTGGTAATGAAGCCTATTTCTACAAATATTAATGTGAGTTTTAATGGCATATATATTTTGAAGAATATGCAACTGAGTGAGTCTTAATTGTCACAAAATTAATGGTTCCATATGGTAATGTCTACAATGATGCTAATGGAGTAGTTTAGGTGATATTATTACATTATCTTTGTAATCTATAAAATTCTATTATAGGATACATTTTGTTTTGAAATTCGATCATTCAATATATTTTCCATATTTTCCAATATATTTTCCATAGTTTACTTGTTATAGTGTATAATATATGATGGGTTAGTTTACTTGTTATAGTGACTCATATAGGATGTTTTGTTTTGAGAATTCAGTAGCTCTATAAAAAAAAGGGGTTATTCAAATTCGATTTCCCTCAAGCTCATATCGGGTTTGGAAGAAAGGGGAAAAAATTCCCAAAGGTAAAAGGGGATTTGGTCCCGGTGGTTATAGTATAACTTTTTTCCAGAAATTTCTTCTTCAAGATTGTCCTGTTCGTTAGAGTAAATGAAATAATCGATAACCGATTTATGCTCAGCTCTCGTTATGCCCTTAAAATTTAAATACCAGGGTTATTGCCTTGGAGACAACCCTATTTTCAAACGCTAGGTGTTGGATCGGCATACACTAGATCTATAATACTAAATCATTTTATCTAATTTCGGAATTCCTTCTAATTGTTGCCAAAGTGGTTTAAATCTTCCATAGAGATTATTTATATTGGACATAATGGTTTGAGTAAAGTTTCGATCCTATGTTTTTCCTTCCAGAATATTATATGTACAGACCTACTTAATCCAATTACTCATAGATAGATTTGCCTGATATTGCGATTACAAAAATATAACTTTTGTCTGTAGACGAATTTATACTATCAAATTCACTTGCACATGGATAAGTTTGTCTTAGGTTTTTAATTCAAGAGGGCAATCCCATAATTTAATAATTGATTATAAATCTTCACACAATGAACAAATATCATCTATGAAAGCCATCTCAACTTAGTACAGTTAGATACATTACAACGAATAGATATAATCATTCACACAGTTACATTAGAACAGATAGATGCAATCATTCGTACAAAGAAGGAAAGGTTTACATATCTAAAACATCTCACGAAAAGACAAAGGGAACAACCACGTTCCTCCCAACCATATAATAGGGCAACCAAAACCACTTGTCCAATTCACCCCATAGCCTGACCATGAATCCATGAGGGAGAACTTCAAAAATCCTCCCCAGCAATGTCTTGTGATTCCAACAAGCTATCCTCTTGCCTCACACTTACTCAGTAGTGCTCATAATAGCAAGGAAACTTGTAATCTTCTCCCAGCATACTTGGCAACATCCTGCCTCCTCGCATATGCTATTTATCCATTTTTCCCTAGGTCTTTTTCCCTCCTTTGGGGATTTTCGCAGCTTTTCTAAATCCATGATTTTTAGGGGTTGCCAATGGCCAAATCACTGATTTTCCACTTGTAATAATTATCCCAAAGGTAGTTCCAACATGTTCCCCACTCATGGAGTCATGGTCAACTGATTTTAACATGGATGTTCCATTTGTCCTCCAATTAATATAAATATTCTATTTTTTTTGCAAGTGTCATAGTCAAGATAGTTGGTTGAGTCCAAACAGATCTCTGCCCAACAGTCACAATAATTACTTACAAATATCAAATTCAAAATTCGGAATTGCCATAAATGGAAAAAATTCCCCAAATTTGAATTTGCTAAAAACGGAAATAAATTTCCAGCAAATTTAATCCTCAAAAATATTGTATTTTTTGGGATGTCACATACTTTCCCCCTTTAGTAAAACACTGTCTTCAGTGTTCATTTCTTTCCTGGAACAAGATTGGATGAGATTTCCGCAAATCTCCCTGTAATTCCCAAGTGGCCTCCTTAGGGCTAAAGTGTGTTCATTGCACCTTTACCTAAGCGACGGCTCTGTTCCGAAGTGCTATTTCTCTCTGGTCTAGAATGCACAGGGGTTCCACCTGGAACTCGCCTTCGGGTTCCACCTGCACCAAGTTCCAATCAATCATATGAGTAGGGTCATGAATATACTTTTTCAACAAAGAAACATGAAATACATTATGAATTCTTAGATTAGCTAGGAGTGCAAGTTGATATTCTACGGTTCCAATTCGAGCTAGTATCTCGAAGGGCCCACAAAGATTGGTTTCCATCTTGGCATAGTTCTCTAACGTCAGTGAGCTTTTTCAGCCTTTGACCTTCAAGTAAACATGGTCTCCCACTTGAAATTCCAAGTGTCTCCTTTTCTGATCTGTATAGCTTTTTTGTTTTTCCTGTGCTTCTTTCAAGTTCTGTTGTACCTTCCTTACCATGTTCTCCAATTCTTGGAGCATCTCTGGTCCAACCATGAGCCTGTCAGCCAGGTTATCCTAGCTAATTGGAGTCGTACAGTATTTCAAAAGGGCTCAACTTAGCCGAATTTTTGTACCCATTGTTATATGCAAATTCTACCAAGTGTAGGTAGTTTTCCTACTTGTTTGGTTTTGTTCTTACATACATGCGAAGCATATCCTCTATGATTTGGTTTGTCCTTTCAGTCTATCCATCCATTTGTGGATGATAACTTGTACTGAAATTCAAGTTAGTATTTAGCCCTGCAAACAATTCCTCCCAAAAAGAGGATGTGAAATTTATGTTTCTATCTGAAATCACCATTTTAGGAATACCATGCAGTCTAAAAATTTCTTTCATAAATATTTCAGCAATGTTTATAGCTTTAAAAGTAGACTTTATAGGAATAAAGTGTGCAGAATTACTGAGTTTATCGATTACAACCATGATAGAATCATTATATTTCTGAGTTTTAGGAAAACCTGTTATAAATTCCAGCGATATGGTCTCCCATTTCCATTCTGGTACTGGTAATGGCTGTAATAGGCCGGTTGGATGCTAGTGTTCAACCTTAACCTGTTAACAATCTTCGCACCTAGCCAAGTACTATGCTATTTCTCCCTTCATATTAGGCAAGTAAAATAGTTTTCTGAGTGTTGTTATTGTCTTCTGGTAACCTAGATGGCCAGAATATGGTTTCTTATGCACTTCGTCTAAAACAGTTATATTTAAATCTACTGAATCTAGTATGTAAAGTCTGTTATTAAATTTTAAAAGTCCCTTCTTGTCGATACTTATATATGGTTTATCTAAGTTTGCGATACTATTTTGAAATTCTGTTATCATCTTGGTGTAATTTTCGTCGTTAATACATGTCGTCCTTATTCTTTGTTTCAGATCACTTTCTTCCCTACTGATATTTATCTCAAATAACCCATGGACTCTTCTGCTTAAAGCGTCTGCTACTTTATTTTCCTTACCCTTGATATGTCTGACCTTGAAGTTGAAGTCGCTCAGGAAGGCTGACCACCTTGCTTGTCTTGCATTAAGGTCTGGTTGGTTAAACATATATTTCACCCCGCTGTTATATGTCAATAGTAGGAATTTTCTGCCCATTATATAGTGTCACCACATTTTTAAGGCATGTATTACTGCTACCAATTCTAAGTCATGGGTGACATAATTTCATTCATGTTCTTTTAATTTCTGGGACTCATATCAAATCACGTGCCCTTCCTAAGTTAATACACCACCTAGTCCCTCTTTACTTGCATCAATACATACGGTGAAGTATTTATCTAGGTCTTCTACCTTAAAAAGTGGCGTTGATTTCAATAATTCTTTCAGCTTGTTAAAACTGTCTTGACACTTTTGCGACTAGTTAAACTTGGTCCCTTTCTTTTGTAATGACGTGATAGGGTAGGATATCTTGGAAAACCCTTCTATGAATCTGTGATAATATACAGTGATTCCCATGAATGACTGGATATCTACCACATCCTTAGGTACTGTCCATTCCATAATGGATTTTATCTTTTCTGGGTCTACGACAATACCTTCCGAGGAAATGACATGTCCTAAATATTGTATTTCTCTTTGATAAAAGTCAAACTTGTCAAATTTTGCGTATAGTTTGTGTTTCCTCAACGTTTGCAGAACTATCCTTAAGTATTCATCATCTTCTTCCTCCGTTTTTTAATAGACTAGAATATCGTCGATAAATACTACTACGAACTTGTCTAAGTATGGACTAAAAATATTGTTCAGTAAGCACATAAATGTGGTTGGTGCGTTAGTGAGTCCGAAAGGTACGACTACAAACTCGTAGTGTATGTATCTTGTTCGAAAATTTGTTTTGTTTATGTCCTGGTCCTTTATCCTAACATGATGATAATCGGATCGTAAATCCAATTTTGAAAAGATCTTGGCCCCTCCTACTTGATCGAACAGATCATTTATCCTTGGTAAGGGGTATTTGTTCTTAATGGTCATTTTTTCAATTGTCTATAATTGATACATAGTCTTAGAGTACCATCTTTCTTTTTCACAAAGAGGACTGGTGCTCCCCATGGCGAGACACTCGGTCTGATATACTCTTTGTCCAACAATTCTTGTAATTGTAATTTTAATTCTGTTAGTTCTAGTAGACTCATTCGGTAGGGTGCTTTTGAGATAGGGGCTGATTCGGGTAGTAAGTCTATGGAGAAATCTATTTCCCTTCTAGTAGGTAATTCTGGTATCTCATCCACAAACATGTCTCTAAATTCACGTAGGACAACAAAGTTTTCTAACTTGGGCTTATCTTCTTTTTCTAATAGATCTGTCACTTGGATGGCGTAAAATTGACATCCCTTTCTAATACATTTCTTGAGTTGCATCGCTAAAACTTGTCTAACTCATACATGATTTGGTATGCCTTGGGTTGTTCTAACAGTGCCAAAAATATCTTTATAGCTAAGTATCTTTGTATAACAGTCTAGTATTGCTTTGTGTTGTTCCAACCAATCCATCCCGATCATCATATCATAAGATCCTAGTGATAGGATGTTCATATTCATCCTTATCTTTTGACCATCTAAGCTGAACTCAAGATCATGAATTCGTGCTTTCCTCAATACCTCATTCAAGGATTTAGGGTTGTCAAACTCAATTCTATCCTAGTAGGCCTGTGGTAAACAACTTAAGAATCATTGTATCTTTATCTTATCCTCTCGGATATACGGTACAAACCTTAGTAGTTCCAGAAATTTATTTATAAGGTCCTCCATTGTCATCTATCTGAGTCATAACTTGTATAATTCTTTCATCTTCCTTTCATAATAGCTTTTAGAAAGGTATTGTTTCTTGAAATACTTCTTAATGTCGGACCATTCCAACTGTTTATGTTTTAGGCCCTTGGCCAATTTTAGGTCCTGCCACCAAATGCAGGCCTTCCCCTTCAGATTGTAGATGGCCATTTTGACCTTCATGCTACTGGAATAGTTGTAGATCTGGAAGTATTTTTTGATGTCCAACAACCATGCCTTGGCTTCTTCTCTTGTCTTGGATTGTCCATCAAAGGTAGTTGGTTTAATCTTTTTAAATTCTCCTTCAAGGTGGTCTGTTTGTTTTCTTTTTCTGTCTGGTATAGTTTTGTCTTCATCTGAAGGTGTCCCTTCAGAAAAACTGTCTCCTTTTTCTGTTTCCACACCAGAATTCTTGGAGGCCCTTTTGCTGACCTCCTCATCATCTTTTGGGCTTTTCTTTCTTACTATACTATGCAACAGGATTTCATTTATCTGTTGTTGTTCTTGTTGTGCTTTCTTCAATTTTTCATTGTCAGCTTTGAAAATATACAGTTCGACAATAAGATTCCTCATTGTTTCCAACACTTCCATGGGTGAGCTTCCGTCACTATTCTGTCTTGGGTCTCCAGGAGGTCTTTGCTGCAGATTTTCTTCCATCCTGATTTATGCATCCTCCTGAGCTACCATAATTAACACAAAACGGAAAGGGATTTATGTTTGTAACCATAAGATTTATTAGTTTTATATAAATCAATATATATATATATTAAGAAACTAATGTGGCTCTATTCAGGCCCAGTGTTGTAACTTTTGTTCTAATACCATATGTAATGAACCTCAATGTCACCATAAAAAAAAAAAAAAATCTATGACATAAATCAATTTCGTTTAAGCTTAGAATTTAAGAGAAGGAACGATTCATTTCTGTCCATAAGTATATTAATACACTAGTCTAATCTATTCCGAATATAAATGATT
The DNA here is from genome assembly GCA_009831015.1 of Picea engelmannii. Taxonomy (NCBI): domain Eukaryota; kingdom Viridiplantae; phylum Streptophyta; class Pinopsida; order Pinales; family Pinaceae; genus Picea; species Picea engelmannii. Next base: position 310,245 of record ML780856.1, on the reverse strand, counting down.
ATGTGGGTAAATTCCTTCCATGATTTTGTCACTTCCCTTAACTCTCAAACCACTCCAGCATACTCAAATGTATATAGGTGATATCTAATCTTAGGTCGAAGGAACCTTTGTTGTTAAGAGAGATAAAGGGATAGCACCTTGAACTGTTCAAAGGGAGGCAAAGCTCAAAACCATCTCGCAGGGGTCAAGATCTGATGGAAGAACACCAAATCATTTTGTCCATATATCCTTAGAAGAACGAACGGTGAAAATTTCTTCGGGGAAAGTTACCGAGATCCTGTGGACCGTTGGATATCATAGATCGGTGCGGAGGTTAAGCTCAGGAGGAGTCATGATCACTGGATGAGAAAGGAGTCATTGATCCCTTGCTTTGAATTTTGCTAATTCGGAGTTTCCACGTTAGAGGAGGGGGCCCGCCAGAGTACCATTCCATTCCAGA
>ML780856.1:284414-309739 GCA_009831015.1 Picea engelmannii | reverse complement strand
ACCTGTTGCTAGACCGTAGATCTGGGCACACTATTTAACCAAATTTCTAGATCCCCCCCCCCCCACCGTTAAAAGAAAAATGGTTGGGGGGGTCCAAAATCTAATCTCAACCATGGATCTAGGTACACACATCTCAGCCATTCAGATGTGGGAATTTGTTACCCATGATTCTGGACCCCCCCCATCGTTAAAGGTGGAACAGTCGAGGGGGTCCGAAAAATCTTGTAGACCATAGATCTGAGCGCCAGCGCCACAACCATTCATTTGTGCGTGTTATTTAAACTTCTAACACAAAATCATATTTTCTTTGAAAGCTTAGGACAAGTTCTTTATATGTGTGTGCCCAGCTTTCCCTACTTTTTGTGGGAAAACCCCATTAAGCCCTTTTTGGCATTCTTTATTTCATTTCGACCGATGTACGTAAACCTCGACACCCCCAACCCCGAAACCCGTAAATGTTGGGCCCACAGTCCCTTCGTATTTCGCGATTCGGCTTTTCATGTCTCATTTTGTTGAACATCGAGTGTTTGTAACCCTGACATACCGAACCCCGAAACCCCGATCGTTATCATAAATTGGCGCATGATTTTTTTTTGTGTGTGTTTGGTGTTTGTAATCGCCGAAAAACCCAATTGACCTCTGTTTTTTCACACCAATTTGTCCTCTACTATTTATGCCCTTATTCAATAGTCTAAGTTAATTTGTCGGTAAAGGTCCTAAATAAAACTCTCCAGACCCTTATACTTATGGAGCATTCAATTGCCCTATAAAAAAAGGGGTCATTCAAATTCGATTTCTCTCGCGCTCATATCGGTTTTGGAAGAAAGGGGAAGTATTTCTCAGAGGTAAAAAGGGATTTGGTCCCAGTGGTTATAGTATAACTTTTTCCATAAATTTCTTCTACATGATTGTCCTGTTCGTTAGAGTAAATGAAATAATCGATAAGCGATTTCTACTCGGATCTCGTTATGCCCTTAAATTTTAAATACCAGGGTTATTGCCTTGGAGACGGCCCTATTTTCAAATGCTAGGTGTTGGATCGACATACGCTAGATCTATAATACTAAATCATTTTATCTCATTTCGTTAAAATCAGAACAGTCGAGGGGGTCCGAAAAACACCATCAGCTGTCCATCGATGCACCTGTCACTAGACCGTAGATCTGTGCGCACTGTTTAACCAACTTTCTGGATCCCCCCCCTCCCACCGTTAAAATCAAAATAGTTGGGGGGGTCCAGAATCTAATCTCAACCATGGATCTAGGAGCACACACCTCAGCCATTCATATGTGGGCCTTTGTTACCCATGATTCTGGACCCCCCCCCATCATTAAAGGTAGAACAGTCGAGGGGGTCCGGAAAATCTTGTAGACTGTAGATCTGAGCGCCAACACCACAACCATTCATTTGTGCGTGTTATTTAACCTTCTAACACAAAATCGTATTTTCTTTGAAAGCTTAGGACAAGTTCTTTATATGGGTGTGCCCATCCTTCCCTTCTTTTTGTGGGAAAACCCCATTAAGCCCTTTTTGGCATTCTTTATTTCATTTCAACCAGTGTACGTAAACCCTGACACCCCGAACCCCGAAACCCATGAATGTTGGGCCCACAGTCCCTTCGCATTTCACGATTCGGCTTTTCGTGTCTCATTTTGTTGAACGTCAGGTGTTTGTAACCCCGACATACCAAACCCCAAAACCTCGATCGTTATCATAGCTTGGCGCATGATTTTTTTTTTTTTGTGTTCGGCGTTTGTAATCGCCGAAAAACCCAATTGACCTCTGTTTTTTCACACCAATTTGTCCTCTACTATTTATGCCCTTAATCAATAGTCTAAGTTAATTTGTCGGTAAAGGTCCTGAATAAAAGTCTCCAGACCCTTATACTTATGGAGCATTCAATTGCCCTGTAAAAAAAGGGGTCATTCAAATTCAATTTCCCTCAAGCTCATATCAGGTTTGGAAGAAAGGGGAAATATTTCTCAGAGGTAAAAAGGGATTTGGTCCCAGTGGTTATAGTATAACTTTTTCCATAAATTTCTTCTACATGATTGTCCTGTTCGTTAGAGTAAATGAAATAATCGATAAGTGATTTCTACTCGGATCTCGTTATATCCTTAAATTTTAAATACCAGGGTTATTGCCTTGGAGACGGCCCTATTTTCAAATGCTAGGTGTTGGATCGACATACGCTAGATCTATAATACTAAATCATTTTATCTCATTTCGACGTTCCTTCTAATTATTGCCAAAGTGGTTTAAATCTGCCATAGCAATTATTTAGATTGGATATAATGGTCCGAGTAAAGTTCTGATCCTATGTTTTTCCTTCCAGAATATTATATGTACATACCTACTCAATCCAATTAGTCATAGATAGATCTGTCTGATATTGCGATTACAAAAATATAACTTTTGTCTATAGACGAATTTATACTATGAAATTCACTTGCACATGGATAACCCTGTCTCAGGTTTTTAATTCAAGAGGGAAATCCCAGAATTTAATACTTGATTATAAATCTTCACACAATGAACAGATATCATCTATGAAAGCCATCTCAACTTAGTACAGTTAGATACATTACAACGAATAGATATAATCATTCACACAGTTACATTACAGCAATTAGATGCAATCATTTGTACAGATAAGGAAAGGTTTACATATCTGGAACAGCTGATGGAAAGACAAAGGGAACATCCACGTTCCTCCCAACCGTAGAATAGGGAAGCCAAAACCACTTGCCCGATTCACCCCCTATCCTAGCCATGAATCCATGAGGGAGAACTTGGAAAATCCTCCTCAACAATGTCCTGCGATTCCAACAGTTATCTTCTTGCCTCACACTTACTCAGTAGTACTCATAACAACAAGGAAACTTGTAATCCTCTCCTAGCATACTTGGTAGTGTCCTGCCTCCTCGCATATGCTATTTATCCAATTTTGCCCAGATCGTTTTCCCTCCTTTGGGGATTTTTACATATTTTCTAAATCCCTGATTTTCAGGGGCTGCCAATCGCCAAATCACTGATTTTCCACTTGTAATAATCAACCCATAGGTAGGTCCAATGTGTTCCCCACTCATGGAGTCATGTTCAGCTGATTTTAACATGGTTGTTCCATTTGTCCTCCTGCAATTAATATAAATATTCTATTTTTATGCAAGTGTCATAGTCAAAATAGTTAGTTGAGTCCAAACATATCTCTGCCCAACAATCACAGTAATTAATTACAAATATCAAATTTGAAATTTGGAATTGCCATAAATGGAAAAAATTCCTCAAATTCGAATTTACTAAAAACGAAAATAAATTTCCAACAAATTTAATCCTCAAAAATATTTTATTTTTGGGGATGTCACAGGACCCCCTTCTCCTCATCCTGGGATGTTTATTCAAGTGGAAATTGACAAGGGAAGGATGTCAGACTCTAGGCGTAAGTTAAGTATCGTTCGGTCTCAACTATTTCTAGTATTAATCATTCTACTGAAATTTTTCATTTGTTTTAATTCATATATTATACTAATGATTTAAATGATAACATTTTCAGGGATGTCGACCATGCCAGGCTCTACGATGATGAATCTTACCTACCGCAAAAAACAATATTCCGGTTCTATGCCCAGTGTCTCGCAGACTTATTCTTCTGAGTACTAGAAATCAGAATCAACGCTCTTAAATTTTTGTTATTGAAGACGTTTCATCCTGATTCTCAATGTCTTCCGTATTTTAAGGATGTTTCTTATTTATATATTGATAACTTGTAGTTGGAGGAGGATAAAATACTTGTGGGAATTAGATTTATATTAAGATCCCTTTGAGATTTAATTCCCAAATTCTTTTCTTGTGACAATGTAATTGAAAACAATATCAGGCATGGCTGATTTAAAATCCGCTTATTGGTATTACGATTTATTCATCATAATTAGAATGTTTATAATTGGAAAATATTCTCTCACTCTATTTTATTATTTTGTGTCATTATGCTCAGAGGATATGTTATGGTCAATTAGGATTGTTACTTCTGTAAACGGCTATTATATATATATATATATATATATATATATATATATGGCTTAAATATCTATTTGTCTTCCACTTGTATGTGAACACTGTTGGAATTAATCTCTAAAAGGAAGAATTTGCAGACATATCAGCAGGAAATCACTTACAACTTCTGTACTCGTAATTCTGTCCATTTCCACTGTAATAATTCGGTATATATATATAGGTAAAAGAAATATTGATTATGATTTATGTTGTACCTGGTTTTTTTATTTGTTTTGTGCTACTAGGTACTTAAAATAAAACCCTAATCATTATCATCACTTGGTGAATAAGTTCTTACCAAAGTATAAATAACCTATGCAAAGTTATTAGGTTCAAGTCCATTTACAAGTAGATAATTATGTACACTGGAGTTTTGATATACTGGTAATTACCCTACAACTGTCTCCATAATAATAACCTAGCTTAAAAGGGATGATACCAAAATTCAACCATATAATTTCCTTTCGATTATCATAACAACTAAAAGACGGACTTTAATATTCATTCGGGATTAACTCAAACGTAAAAATGTTACTCAACATTAAATTGTAAGGCATTCTATCAGTTTCCTTTTATACTTCATACATTGAATAGATTTCGCCCAGGTTATGGTATTCATACCGAATTAAAAGAGGGCATTACTACTGTACCGAATTAATTCAAAGATATGGAACATAATTTCAATTCAGATTTAGCGCGTTCACTACATTAGATATACGATCATTCAAAACAGAGAAGGAAGAGATTACATATTTTAACCAGTTCACGGGAATACAAAGGGAACAACCACGTTCGTCCCAACCTTAGAACTGGGCAGCCAAATCACTTGCCCGGTTCACCCCCTAGCTTCACCATGAATCCATGAGGGAGAACTTGAAATCTCCTCTTCAGCAATGTTTCTTCTATCTGTAATCCTCTCCTTGCCCCACACTCAAAATTCAGTGTTCATAACAACAAGTGTCCAGTAGTGCTTTTTGCCCAGCATACTAGGCAATGTCCTGCCTCCTCACATATGCTATTTATCCATAAAATCTTTTTCCTAGGTCTTTTTTCCCTCCCTTGGGAATTTTCGCATCTTTCTAAATCCCTAATTTTCAGGGGCTGCCAATGGCCAAATCCTTGATTTTCCACTTGTAAAAGTCAGCCCAGTGGTAGTTCCAACATGTTCAACACTCATGGAGTCATGGTCAGCTGAATTTAACATGCTTGTTCATTTGTCCTCCTACAATAAATAAAACAATATTATGTTTACATACAACTGTCATAGACAAATAGTTAGTTGGTTCAGATCAGGTCTTTTCCCTACAGTCATAATAATTAATTACAATTTATCAAATTCTAAATTTGGAATTTCCATAAATGACAAAAAATTTCCAAATTCAAATTTACTAAAAACGGAATAATTTTCCAGCAAAATTTAAATTTCAAAAAATACTTTATTTTTGGGGATGTCACAATGGATCTTTGTGTTTCTCTTACTGGTGTCTGCATTTTGTTTTTATGCATCCGCTTTATTACACTAATCCCAGCGCTTGTTTGGCTTTTGCACAACGATTTTCTTATTTACATGATGATTACAATGTAGTTTCCTTTTGGTGTGTTTTGCACAACGATTTTCTTATTTATTTGATGACGACAATGTAGATTCCTTCTGGTGAGTTTTGCACAGCGATTTTCTTATGTAAATGATGACGATAGTGTAGTTTCCTTCTGGTGCTCTTTTGCACAATGATTTTCTTATTTTTTTGATGACGACAATGTAGTTTCCTTCTGGTGCGTTTTTGCACAACAATTTTCTTATTTAATTGATGACGACAATGTAGTTTCCTTCTGATGTGTTTTTGCACAACGTTTTTCTATTTAAATAATGATAGCAATGAATTTCCTTCTGGTGTGTCTCTGTACAATGATTTTTCTTATTTAAAGATGACTGTGTTGTTTCTTTAAGACCACGATTTTCCTTAAATGTTGACTACATTTACCACTGGAATGACCACGAGTTTGAATTAAAAGAGTGACTATGATTGCCCACTTATTAGCCTGGCGATTTGCCTTTTGGAAACTACAAATGTTACCCTTAGTGCACAAAAAATTTCCATTTAATACCTGTGTGTTCATATAATTCATTTATTACTCTTTATTACTTGTGTTTCATTAAGACTACAATCCCTATTTTCCATTTATTACCCGCGTTCCATTTAATGATGGTGTTTTGTTTTCCATAGCAATTGATTTAGCATTTGTATTGGATAGCTTCTCCCTTAACCAGCTTTGATCAATACAACTTTTAAGTTGATTTGTACGCCCATGTGAAATGTACACAATAGTTGCAGCAATGGAAATTATATTTACTTTTTACAGCAAATGATTAGAATATTTAGACAACCTCTTCATTTGTTTAGGAAACCCTTTAACTAATTTAGAACAGTCTTTCCCTTTAGTTGTAACTTTGATTAAACTGACTTTTCAATTATAATGTAACTTAATTAAGATGGATAAATTTTATTTGCATTAAGGTTAAATTGATTATACATTGATGACAATTTATAGATTAATGTCGCTGACAAGTGTGATCATTGCAGCTCATACATTGATATTGTTAATGATTGTTTAGGAGGTTACTTGTTAAGTGGGATGGTATTTAGTGATTAATTTTGGATTGACAATTTATATTTTCATTAATGATTAAATGAGATTGACATATATTGACTTAATTGCAATTTAGACTTGTTGAATTTAATGTTAATTTAGAATTGTATATTGTGGACTAATTGAAATTTGACTTACTGTTAGATCGGTAATTGATGTTCAATTAGATGGTTAGTATTGACTATTTTAGACATGATTAATGATTGGGTTGTTGATGATGTCATGTATTGGCTTGCGTCTTCCCTTATTTTCATCCTCTTGCATCTCGTCAACCTATTCTTGGGGTTTGGGTGTAGTCTTGTGTCAATTGTTTTGCCTGCTAGTGCGCTGGATTTTCTTGAATCCTTGGTCCCTTTAGGATTGTTGTACCAAATTTATTGATGAGTCTATCATCAGGGGACAACATGATTCCTGATGAGGGTATGATGGCGTGCCCTATTGGATAGCGAAAAATGATGACTGGCTAGATTCAGCATCTTCTGTGTGAGTGTTGTCGAGCGTTGTAATTTTTCTTTTGGCGCATGGGTTGAAAAAATTAAGGTGTTTGGTTCACCTTCCTTGAGGTTCCAGTCTTGATCATCAAGTTCATTGTGCTGGGATGGGGATTTTTTCCCTTACCTTGTATGCATGGTCATGTTTGCATCGGGCGGGTAGTCGTTTCTCCTTGTTGTCCTACGCTTGTTTCTCCTAGTTTCCCCTGTTCCCATGAGTGGATTCATAGTTGCTTATTTCTTGGAATGCATTCTTTCATTATTCTTCAGTGGTGTGGTTAAATTGTTGTTGTCGTCGCCTTCTTTCCAAAAAAAAAAAATCACTTTTGCTTCGCTTGTAGTCGTAACGATGGGGTTGTTACACATCCTGAATGGAAAAATCCTTCCCAAATATGGGTTCTTCCTTAGCTTCCTTCTCAATCCCAATATCCCTCCCAAGAACACTCTTCAGTACTCTCTTCTCCACATTAGCCTATATAACACATTTCAAATTTGAAAATTTGAAAAATTAAATTTAAATGATTATAACACATTAAATTTAAATAATTTTAAGACATTAAATGATACCTGTGAACTCCCACCCTCTTCAAACTCTCCCAATGAGAATTGAGACAATCATGCCCAAGTAGTAGGATATGGAATATGGATCTGTGAACAACACAACTAAGAACTAAATCTAGGATTCAATGTGTTCACATTTATACAAAATTATAAATGTTGTTGACCTCTTATTCAAAAGATTGGAGATTGAACAACTATTAGAAAACAAATACCTGATTCAACCCATCCAAATTTAAACTTGTGGAATCACGTCCCCTACTTACTGGAGATTCATTTAACATATCTCCAAACTACAATTAATGGCAATAACAACTCAATTATTTCTATAGATACAATGATATCTAAATCTAGAATTAGAAGTAAACTATCATAAAATGCGTCAAAAATTGACTAACTAGAACACATACTAGTCTGCGGTTCAAGTCATCATTCTGAATGACCTTCTTCCAACCATCCTGATTTTTTTTTTCATAATACAAAATATATTCTGCTGACATGTTATCTAACTCCGCATCTATTTTATAAACAAATGTGGCCCAGGAATTGGCTTCCACTCGGTGACGGTTCATGCCAACATCAACACCATAAAAAATCGCTTTCAATTTTTCCTCGATTCCATTCCTGGCCTCTTTTCCAACCTCTGATGTAGCCTGCAACTCTGAATGTGAAGAAAATTTTCTTGTTGGGTGATGTACTAAAGTTTGTGGAGGCCTCAGCAATTTCTCATTTCAATATGCCCCTTTACGATCATATGTTCATCCTTTACCAGTCCCATATTATTTGGATGGTAGACTAGTATAATCAGGGTGCATGCGCAAGAAAAAATCTTCAAAAAAGTGTCTTTCAAAATATTTTGGAACCTCATCGTTCCACGACAATTTCCCATATGCCACAAAAAATCTGTTATACAGATGTCCTGCAATGTCAGGGTGCTTAAACTATTGCACCTTCAACATCTTCCACTTTGGGCCCTCTTTGAAATTGAACATCAAAATGGCATCTTCTTTTGAAAATCTATTTTTTACTTCATCCCGTTTATCAGGGCCCATCACCTCTGGATTTCGCCACCTCATTAGATCGACAAAACTGTCAGTGGTTGGCCCCATCTTATGATATGCATCCATAAAGTTTTCCAATGAATGCAAAACAATTTGCAAGCTTTTTTTACTCTCCTGAGGAAGTTCCAAGGCCTCCAAATAATTTTCCAACCTCCTTTTAACACCTGAGCATTGCTCAAGCATCATTTCTTCAATAATCCCTTCCCGGGGAAGTTCATCACCAACATCTGAAGGATAGGTGGAGATAGGCGTGTAATCTTTTGTTTCTTGATAACGCGGCCTGCTAAATCCACCTTCACCCTCTGCACCGGCATTTGAATCTTCTTGACAACCACTCTCTCTTTCATTGTCGTCCCTTACTCTAAAATCTTTGTTTACAAACATATTTGAAAGTAAATACAACATTTAACTTCACATAAATTTAAATACAACAAAAATAAACAAAATCAAAGAAAATTACCAGAAATATTCTCTTGTCCTAAGGTATTCCCTACATTCTGAGGTGTAGGAGTATCAATGCACAACCTATCTAAGAAGGATGCATTCATAACACTTTCTTGAGAAAGTTCTATAGTTGATCTATTCATAGACTCGTTTGAAAATATCCTTTGACGATATTGTTTTTGGTCACTCAGAGTCTCAGTCGAAGAAGGAGTTCTTGTTCTTCCTTCTTGGGAGAACCTAGATCATTTTCAAGGAATGTTTGGATAATCCCGTGTCGACATCTCTCCTCAATATCTATACACAATACAGATTTTATCAATAAAAATGCAGAGATGTACCCAAGTTCAAGCAATTAAAAATGCAGAGAGAAATCGAAGTTTTAAGCAATCAATCCAAAGAGGTACTCATTCATAAAAAGGCGCAAAGACTAAAAATTCATCCATGAATAAATAAACTCAAAGATAAGTAAGGGATAAACAATAGGGAAAATTCTTATCCTTCACTCATCATCCATGCACAGAAAATCAGGGAATTTGAATCAATAGGTCTTTAAACACTGAAGTGATGACCGTCGATTTGGCTCCTGGCTGACTACTCATGCATGGACTGATGACTAAAGGGATAAGGGGCAGAAGATAAAACCACAATTTTTTCATAATAATAAATAAAACCCACACATAGAAGTCATTAAAATCAGAATTTGGGTTCCCCGACGGAAATCAATTCAGAAAAACAACAAGCAAGGGGATTCATTAAAAGTTCCCTATGGTTGGATCCACTAAAAAACATATTAGAACATTTCTTTAAGATTCCTTAAAAGTTACCTATGGTTGGATTCACAAAGACCACATATAATGCAATGCATTAGAATCCCCAAAACAAAGAGTTTAATATTGATAACCTCACACACCCACTAATAACATCAACATGTTTTAATCAGGACGAGGTGAAGGTTTTGCATGAACATGTATTATATGCCATTGCTTTAAACTTTCCATTAACATTGGTTAAATGTCATTGAGTTTTTATACTATTTCCTTTATTTTCATGTTACATGGGATGGTTTTGAGGGTTGTTCACATTCCTAATATAAATTAAGATTATGTGGAGCAAATGTAATATTTGTGAGGCTTAGTTGGAGTTAGAAATCTAGATAAGATATAGTCATATAAGGTAGAAATTCACGTTGATTGAGAGAAATCATGACAGTAATTTCAAATGTAAGTGCATAATAAACTATTGTAAACATAGTAATGTGATTTTTAATGGGAGATATATTTTTAAGAAGATGCAATTGAGTGATTCTTTATTGTCACAAAATTTATGGTGGTAATGAAGCCTATTTCTACAAATATTAATGTGAGTTTTAATGGCATATATATTTTGAAGAATATGCAATTGAGTGAGTCTTAATTGTCACAAAATTAATGGTTCCATATGGTAATGTCTATAATGATGCTAATGGAGTAGTTTAGGTGATATTATTACATTATCTTTGTAATCTATAAAATTCTATTCTAGGATGTTTTGTTTTGAAATTTGATCATTCAATATATTTTCCATATTTTCCAATATATTTTCCATAGTTTACTTGTTATTGTGTATAATATATGATGGTTGGTTGGGATTCATTGTTTACTGTACAACAACTTGTTATGCCTTTAATCTTCACACATAAGAAATCTTTCTTTACTAAATGTTGCACTCTTATGTGATCATAGATTGGATAATGTTACATTATATAACATATGAACTGTGAAAATGTTATATTATATAGTTGGATCACTTGAGAGATTTAAGGACAAATTGTTGGATAGTTGTGGATATAGTTGAACTAAATACATAACTGTGAAATATTTTATGGTCACCTAAAGTTACATAAAGGGACCTAATTTTACTATAAGCTAAGGGATTTCCACTAAGGGATTGATACCTAATTGTTACATAAAGGAACCATGTTTCCACTAAGGGATTTCTTAATTATAAAATCCCTAAATCCCTTGCTTGATATACTTTTGATTTTATTTTTTGTTGATTATTAAACCTAACACCACATCCCTCCATTTCCAAAGTTTCACAAACAACAAAGAAAATCTAGGACACAACAAAGTAATATGTGAATAACAAATAACGTAGTTTTAAGTCCTCTTCAATTTTCAAGAATTATTTCTCCTCCCAATTAGCCAACCCACACTCTTTCTTTTCTTCCACTTTTATCACCTTACCTACCACCTTTTTCAAATACTCCTCCTTTCTACTTCATAAGCATCCTTGGAAAAAGGGTAGTTATCCCTTTCTATCCCATATGGCTAACACCATTATCGTAGGGAGGTAAAATATAATAAAAAATTAATGGAAGTTGACATCTACATATGCTAACCCTTTAAGATTCATGCCAATAACAACATAGAGGAAGTTTCTTCATATAAATGTCATGGATTTTACCTTAATCACAAGTTTAATTGAAATTATAGCATTGAGAAAATGATCAATGAAGGATATAAAACCTGTTTTGACCTTAAAAACAATTGTAAATCATATGAATTTTGGCTCTAGGAAAAAAATAAACCCCTTTTGAGACACTCATCAATCTTGTTATATTATATATGGATTTGAAGATTTGGGTTGTAGCATTTCTATATAATCATGGAGAAAGACTGAGAAAATTCAAAAGTGTTTATAATTTATAATCTTAAAATTAATATCATATAACCTATCCTATCCTCATATAATTAGTTATTTCCCCATTAAGAGAATGACTAAAACTAGGTACCTAATGTATAGGCACAAGAGACTACTAACATGAAAGAAAATATTCTACCTATGATTTCTTCAAACTCTAGTCAAAGCCACCTATGGATTAATAGGGGTTGGCATAAAGATGTCAATTATTGGCTAATTTTTTTGGGACTGGAGAAGTAGATCACTCTACAGAACATTGATATACCATTAAAAATACTATTAAATCGAAATTCAATGAAATATCAATACTTATGAAGAGTTTTGTTAACTAGAAGGTAGGGATAAAATGTTATTTCTATCATAAAAACTCCCATATGATATGGGTTTTCATTAGAAAATGTTTCTACTATGAGTGGATATATCACTAGTGTTAGGTCACATGGCCCTCATAACATTATTAAGGTATATTACTCTATCTCATAACATTATGAACGTGTATTACTCTATATCATGAATACAAAAAAAATCACATGTGTATCATAACACACACACACACATGTAATTAATATCTTGCTACAAATTTGAAAATTTTAAGACATAATTTTAAAAAACATGATTATCCTCTATTGTTATCTTCTCAATTTTAGTGATATTTAGGAGACCATTCCCATAATAATCACTAATGAACAATAAATTAACATAATCATTCTCCCTCATGGCTACTTAACACACTAGTAAGAAAAGTCAAACATCAAATTGATGATTTATTTGATCACATGACTAGCCTTTAATTTAATTTCCTAAATCATGCGGGAAATCCTTAGATACCCACATCATCCTACTAAAGAAGATCCATCTACATGCACATTAATAGAAAATAGGATTGGTTTCAATGGCCCGAAGGTGGTGTAAGGAATTTTTGCTTTGGCAAAATCGAAGTAAACTCCACAACCATAATTTATGAAAAACTTTTAGACCTATCTTTTCTAGTATCAAACCTTGTGTTATAATGACCTACCATTGGACCTTGACTTGATTATACCAGTTGAATTTGTGTTATACTAGTTGTCTACTAGAGATGTTAGGTCGAAAGGTTTGATGCTTTCACATTTGGATTATATCTAGAGTTAGATCAATATAGTCAAAACTCCAACATATTTCAACAAAGGAAGGGATGGGAGATGCGAGATGGAATTAAGGGTTTAAAAGGAGGGGTGATTCTAAGTCAATTGAGGATCACATTTGGGATTCAATATGTCATTCCTTGTTTCCTCACATAGTTCCTACCATGTTTAAATTATAATAATTCAATTTTAAATATGGATGAATGTTGAATTATTATTCTTTCTTTAATCAAGATTATTTGAAGTTTGATTTACTTTATTTATTTGTATGCATGATTAATTGTGGACATTTTAAAAATATGCATAAGGAACATCGCTTGTTATTATCGTCTATGTGTGGGATATGTGTGTGTTATATATTCCTACATATACAACACAAATACAATATTATGGTTCAATAAACACATTAGTTACTAATGTCTAGGTTATTAATGAATTAATTAACAAGTTGTCAATTTGAAGTTAAATTATATGAATATAAATATCATCAATAAGATAATCATTCAATAACTTTGGTCAATATGTGTGAAGTAATAAATGAGTATAATAATCAGTTCCCATATAATACTCTTTTATTTCTATAAATTAGAATTTATTATCCAAAATGAAGTATTCGTTATAATTATTCCTTTAGTCAAAGGGTCACTACAATTGGAAAAGACCGCCAAAGTGGGAGACGGGTTCCTTTTTGAGAAGTTTACTATGATAAGAGTCTATGGTTTGGAAGAGAATCCATATCAAAAGTGAGTGTTGAATTTGGTTGTTCTAGAGTCTGAAAAAAGTGAAATTCAATCAGTGAATGTTGATCGGATGAATTTCAAGGAAAAACAAAATCTACACAAGTAGGTCACTCATGTCTTACACAGAGATGTGACCAAGACTCGTGAGAATATGTAGGACATGTGAAGCATAGGGGGAGATTTGCTTACCCATTATCAATAGGTCTCACTAGATGGTTTCAAGATGTGTTTAGTCAATCTAGTCCAAATATAAATGACTCTTGGCAATGGATATTTCTTTCTCTTGTTATGAAATGAAGAACACAGAAAAATGAAAAACTTGACGTGAATTACATAATCATGTTAATCATTGAGTTTTTGAATGAAATTTTTGTTTGAGGCCTTAACTAAGGGATCATATATCTCGGAATCAAATCCAATATAGGGCCATCCATGCCCAAACTAGTGTGGTTGTATGAAATACATTCCATGTTATTTTCCTTGCATCAACAATCAAAGGAATAGTCTCCTTGGGAAAATTGACATTCGTAAATGTAAGGTGTCTAAGGGATTGAGGTAATTTTATCCTTGTACACACAACAAACATACCATATGAATTCAGTTGTTGAGAAGTGGTGCAATGGTATTCAAGGTGTTATAGATCAAGGGATCCCATGGATTTTATTTATAATATGAGAATCTCATCTAATAAGGAGATCATTTCATGTGTAGGACTCCTTCAATATCCTCGATATTTTGAATAAACTTTATAATCTACTTACTTTATTAAAACCATACAACCTTCATATTTTATATCATCAAAATATTTTGAATACATTTTATAATCTAAATTCATATTATTAAAAACCTACAACCAATGTTTTGTAGCATCAAGTGCAAAAAGATTGAAAAAAACATAACTTAAAAGATTGAAAACAACATAACTTACGAAAGAGTTAATATAATTTAACAGTAAACAAGGCATTGTAAGAAACTTATGATACTCTAATATTACATATGTAAAAACTGATTTATAAATTGAATTCTTAATGATTTGAATTTTTTATAAAATACAAAACATTTGAAATAAAAAGCTGTCCACAGTTTGAAATTTTTATGAAAGTGGTTGTGAGTTTCCCATGGGGAGACAACCATGTGACCAAGCCGTGGGCATGCCCATGACCGGCCATAGGGTTGGCCCCCCACAACCAACTCATAGCCAATTTTAATAAGAGATTATCTATGCACAGAAAAGTAGGGCATTTAAATCTAAGTCTTTAACACTGGAGTGAAAGACGGTAGATTCGGCTCCTGGCCGATTCCTCAGGCACAGACTAATCACTTAAATGATTACTCTATTACTTTTATTGTTAAATGTCTATATCAAATTTAAAAACTTAATATTTGATTGTTAAATGTATATATCAAATTAACTAAATCCATATTGTGACTTGGTCGTGAGGGGCCAACCATGTGGCCGAGCTATGGGAATACCCATGGCTTGGCCATAGGGCTGGCCTCCGCGACCAAGTCACAACCAATTTTAATAAGAGATTATCTATGCACATAAAATAAGGGCATTTGAATCTATGTCTTTAACACCGGAGTGAAAGACAGTAGATTCGGCGCCTAGCCAACTGCTCATGCACAAACTAATCACTTAAATTATTACTCTTAATATTTCATTGTTAAATGTGTATATGAAATTTAAAAACTTAATATTTGACTGTGAAATGTCTACATCAAATTAACTAAATCCATATTGTTTATATATTATTTATTAATGTCTATATCAAATTCCCATTTTCAAGTAATTTCATATTGTTTATAAATTTATTGTCTGTGCACGTATAATTTGAACATATAAACATGTAATTTTTAAATTGTCTTCCTATTTTATTTTTAAATTTATTAAAAATAAATTTAAAAATATGTGTCTTAAAAATTTGCCATTTTATATATATATATATATATTATATTTACGGATTTATTTGTAAATATAAGAATATATTTATATTTTAAGAAATAGAATAACATATTTATATTTACAAGAAATATAATTTATTAAAAATATTAAAATGATGTTTGTCGGATAATATTTGAATCTAACTGAAAGAACGATAAATATTTCTATGCATAAATTTATTTGAATTAAACCACTTAATAAATTATGTGGTCAATTATTAGACCAGAACTGTTACCAGTCAATAAAATATTGTCTTTAAATCTAAACTAGACAAAAACAAATGTGCACATATCAAATTGAAAATCTGAATAACAATTTTAACAAATTGAAAATAAATATAAATATTTCTTCTAACTGTACCAAACTATATAACACATTTATGCACATAATTGTATAACACTTATAATCAGAATGTGCAAATATTAACAAATGTACAAATATTAACAAATTTAAAATAAACATAAAGATTTCTTCTACCTGTACCAAACTATATAACACATTTATGCACAAAAATTTATAACTCTTTTATAATCAGAATATAATCTTTTGAACAATTACACAAACTAATCACGATTTCATCAAACAGTTCAAAAATTGATCAAACAAATACTCATATCTATATCTGTTTTTAGATGATTATTTCAACTAACTGTAGATTAATAATAAATTAAGAAATTAGTTGAAACATTTCAAATTAGTCATATTAAGTGGAAAAATGCTAATATACAAGGCACAATTAATTTGGATAGGTGATATCAATATTTGAAAACATTTCTGACATTTCAAAATAAGCTAGACACAAAATGGACTTGGTCACCTATCATTCCTACCTATTTTTAGGACAATAGATAGCCCAAACGACATTTGAATACTTTTGTTGTTAAATCAGTTTACTAGGGTGTACAACAACATACTATTCAGCCTTGGCGTGCCCACGGCTTGGCCACCGGGATGGAACCATGGCCAAGTCACAGTCCAATGGATTGTGACTTGGATGTAGGGGCCCAACCCTATGGCCAAGCTGTTGGCGTGCCCACGGCTTGGCTAGACATATAATTTAAAATTAAAAATTAAAATTAAAAATTAAAATTAAAACTAAAATTAAAATAAAAAATGTCCCCGAGGTGTAGGACAGTCGGTGACGGAGTGTGTTGTTAAGCCACTCTGGGATGTTAAAGTCATCGGTTCGAAACCTGTGGGGACAAAAAATCCAACCATGTTAAGGGTTGGTGTGGCTCAGGCCGGGTGCGATCCCCAGGTGATTTTGACGGCTTATATGTCCCTGAGTCGCGGTTTCTCAAGCCACAGGTTAATCGTGTAGCCAACAGGTTCCGCACAATTTAACAAAAAAAAAATAAATTACAATTGAAATTACAGACTACATATAAATTAAATTTAAAATTTAAAAATTACAGTTAAAAATAAATTATAAATGAAAATGAAATTTAAAGGTTTTGGGCACACTATTCAGCCTTGGCATGCCCACTGCTTGGCCATAGGGCTGGCCCCTGCGGCCAAGTCACACTCGAGTGGACTGTGACTTGGCTGCGAGGGCCCATCCCTATGGCCAAGCAGTATCACACAAAATGAACAGACTAACATAGAAGTAGACCATCATCTAAAACTCTGTTATGTGATTTCCTAATGGTACAATAATGCAGGCTTAAATAGACTTATTTTTCCTTCTATACACAAGTTCTTGCTTAAATAGACTTTTTTCCTGATGGTTAACAGGGTTTTTCTTATAGTTGAATGTGGTCTTAAATACACAGTTTTTTGCTTATAGTTGAATATTCTGGAGTCATATAGAGGGCTTGGTTATTGTTTCTTCATTTATGATTTTAACACTAATTTTAATATTTTTGTTTTCTTATACTACAAATTAATGGTGGAAGACTTAGACTCTTTTAAGACTGGTTTGGCCTATAAACCGGGAAGAATCTTCCAAAGAGAAAAAATACTCCGTGAACGATATGGCGAGTTTCAGAGGAGTCTGTTGAATGGAGAGTATGACTGAAGAGTCTCTAGGGGTGACTGTTTTCAGCGGGGACTTGGCTAGACTTGGGTACTAAACTAGAAAAACAGTAATGTAAAAACAAAAACTCAAAAACAACATAGAGAAACAACATTATAGTAATAAAAACATAGCATTACAGAAATCTAAACAACATAACATAATATAAACATTGTAACATAATCATAATCTAAACAACAAAACATAATCATAACATAACATAATCATAACTAATCTAAACGACTTACCTGTAGCTCGGCCAGCCAAGACAACGACCTAACTGCCCGCCAACACAATGACCTTTCTTGCCAACACAGTCTCCACGGTAACACAAAGACCACTCACAATTAGTCACTCGGGTAGAGGTGGGAAAAACATTAAAATAACATTGTGTGGGTGATATATAAACAATTTTTTGACCGAAAATTTCTTTTGACCGAAAGAATAGTTCAGCGGAATAGTTATTTCGGCTAAAAGAAGTTTTCAGCCTGAATATCTTTCGACCAAAAACATATTTCTGGATGGAAAAAATATGTCCGACTAAATTTCTACATGAAAAATGAGGGTGTTGTCATTGTACCATTCGATTTGACATTCTAGTGTTCATCCAAACAATAGTTCGGTTGAAAAAAATACCTTTCGGCTGAAAAGTATATTAGTTCAGTCGAAACAATGTTTTTTGGATTTCTGGAGATCAGATTGTCACAAAAGTGTTACCCACCTCCGTGATTTCACCCAGATGCATACAATTTTACGCTTATTTATTCCTTTCGATGGACAATATACAATGCATATGTTTGTTTAGTCCTGATTTTCATATGCACATGCTTGCATCAGAAAATGTTGGACTAGTTACATGGCCATGAGTAGTCAGTCATCCCAGACATCAGCAGACCGACAAGGCCAAAGGTAAATATGCATATGCTCTGGTCTTGGTATGTTTACGAAACAAATATCCTCGGCTATTTATTCATCTATGGCATGGTGAATATGTTGATGTCATATACAATACATGGTTTGCAGTTCACAAGAGGTATCAACAAGTACAAGCGAGATGTCGAACATAGTGCATGTTCCGCAGACTAAGACGTGTGGTTGCAAAACTTTGGCTCCATAGTTCATCAAAGCTATGCGTGTACTTGTATATTTATTCCAATGAAATAATAATACAAAAAAAAAATGCACACTACCATTCACTTTAGTTTTCTTGTTCAAAAATTATCAGTAGGTCTAGAGTTGTAACACCCAAAGTACTATCAATAGAGGGATTGAACAACCGCCGAACTGGACAAGTGTTTGTTGGGGGCATAATGGTCATCTATAGAACCTACTTGGACAATGTAAGAAAAACTAGATCCATTATGCGTGCTAACATGATAGACAAGGAGGCCATGATGATAGTCACACTGACTATTCCTACACAACTTGTCCATAAACATGCAGAAAATATATTGTTGGGTAATGGGATATCCATTACAAATTTTAATATATTTCCAAAAACATTATATGACCGTGGTGATTGTGATTGGATTATTTCGCTCAATGAAACAATTATTGTGGAAAAAATTCCCATTGTTTTTTAGAATATCATTTCATTCCGGACATGACTATCAGCCAGCTTGCATAGAGCAATGATATTTACCCAATCAGAACCATTGGTGCAGTTGTGACACTGGCAAGAAAAATTGTCTCGCAACACATTATCCATATAAAGGATGGACATTCGAACAACGACAAGGAAATGGTATCTTTCCATATCCATTTTTGTCCTTTACTTTCGCATGTTCATGTATCTTGGGTAAGTTACACAAATATTTCACTGTTCCATGTCGCAGCTGCAATTGTTCAATACCTATTTAAATTTGTTTTCATCAATGGAGAAACAATTGCATAAAGGGAATATTTCTCTTATGCTCTTCAAAAATATAACAAAGAAAAGGGATGTTAGAGAAAGGATCTTTCAAACAACCCAGACAATGTTTGTAACAGAGTTGTGAGTAGATATAGTACAAGATCTGAAGAAACCAGCTAGCTCTATAACTATTGTGCGTATACATCCACAAAATCATCCTCACTTTTCTTATACAAATATCCTTCACCAAATTTCTATGGCTTGTTTTATTTTACTTTATTTTTTTAGGGGGAGGGAGGGGGTGAAGTTGTGTATTATATTGTTCAATGTATTAATTCCTATGCTCACATTCCCAGGTTGAAGTTTTTTTAGTTGCAACGAATGTGTACTCGACCCCCTTTGAACCTGTATGTGTGAAATGCAAATCTCCTTCTACTGCCTTCACTTTGATAAGTGATGATATGATTGATTGTCTGCGATGTGGTGAAAAATGTCCATATATATATGGACATTTCCTTAATGATTCCATCTAAACCGTGGGAAACACAACCGTGCATTATATGGTTAGGCAGCCTTTGTTACAAAATGTGCTTCCTAAGTTGGCAGAATTATCGTATGAAACATATCTATAGAAAAAGGTAAGCAGTGTTGTAACGAACCGCCTCGTTACGACAACCATTCTAGTAACAGGTGAAATTTTTTTATTTTTATTTGTGTGTGCGCGCGTGTAGAAGTAGCAACATAATGAACTGTATGACGCCACTCGGCTAACTACAAGACTCAATCACGAGGTTCAGCCAAGAACGCTGAAGGCCTCAACGAGAACTTCAACAACACAACCATAGGCAGAGGTGCACGACGCAGACACTCAGCGAAAAGTAAAACTGACCACTAAATACGACTGACCTCCCGCCCGTCCTACACTGCAAGGTTAGGACCTCCAAGACACATAATCAACGCTCAAGCCCGGTTTCCCATCGTCTTTAACCATTTAAGGTCTCAGGGCTGGCGACTGTTCTGAGGAACATGGAGGTGTCTACATCTCGCCTGACACAACAGACCGAGCGACTAACTGACCACGGTCAAGGGCACATCACAAGAAGAACAACTGCGCTCCTTGCAGAGGACGCGTGGCAAGAGGACTCCGACAACAGATCACAAATTCTACATTAATCACATGAATAACCACCCTAATATACTAACTTGGGTAAGTAGGTTACGTATGTCCAGGATAGGCCGCCATACTTATTACTCAACATACGACATAACAATAATCAAGATAACATTCACCAAAGTTTACAGACCTGACGGACAAGGATCCATTTGGACTATTTCCTTTTTAACATAGAAGGGGAGGGCTTTGAGTATTACTAGTTAGACGTAGAACTGAAGTTCAGCTAACGTTCACACAGGCTGCTGGCCTTATCCCCAGGTTAAAACAAGAAAGATTCAGATGGAAGACACTAAGGACACCTAGACACAAGGGATTATTAACAACGAACAGATCTAGAGAGAGAGAAAGAGAGATGTTCTCCTACCCAACACAGAGTGTGAAAAGTCTTCTTACAACAATTTCCCAACCAATCATGTAACAATCAGGAATAGTTGTAGATAATCTATATAAGAATGAAACCTATAAGATGACTCAAGTAATTGAAAACAAATACGATAATAAAGGTAAGGACCTTATGAATCCTTCCGTAGTTTTATACTCATCCTTTTGAATTGTACTTTATGGAAGCATAATTACTATAAACTTAGTTAACTATTAAGAGATACGACTATTATATTCTTCCTTAAGTATCCTTTGATCTCCTATAATATGGCCACTTGAATTTCCTGGAATTCCTTTTTATCTTTAGGGAGCATAACTAAATCAAACTTAGTTAACTGTTAACCATATTTGACCATATTACTATCAATGACATGTTTCGCCATTATAATATACAACATTAAAAATGATGTCAATTTAAATGGGTGGCACTATTCAACAAAATATCTCTAGAATTTGAATGATGTTAAGTCTCCTGTATGAAACATAACTCTATTTAATGTAACTTAAATAATCAAGTACATTTATTACATTATTTGGTTTGAAGGAATCTAGGTACATTATAGCTATTAAGGACTTGTATGGTGCCTCAATGGACAAACACTTTACCCAAAATCATAACTCCAAACACTAACGAAGAGTTGTATAACATTCCTACACTTAAACCCAAGTAGAGTAATATAATAAATATTAATGGAAATTATTAAATCTAAAAAGATTACCAAGTAGAGAGACAATCATCATCATTTAGGAACATCAGTTGAGAATAATTAAAATATAAACATGAATTGACAATACTAAAAGGGCCATACTGGAAAGGACAACTGTCACCATTACTAAAGACCTGATTCAAGATAACTATTAGGTTACAAGTGTTAATACCCATAAATAATGTCATAATTAGGAACATCATTTTAGAATCTCACATACACCCTAATCAGGATGGCAGTCTATAAAAGGTTAGAATTTAACATGATAATGGAAGAGGGCAATCTAAATTAACAAATTTTATTGATAACCTTAAGGCATTACTGGATATGATCGATCCATCATTAAGTTAACAGCAATAGAATATAGCAAATAACTGAATATTTAGCTACAGGAATAACATCATGGTTACCCGAGTCATTGCTCGAAAATACCACGTACTTTATAAGTTTAAAAACAATATAATAACATTAAATTAACCAGTACAACGCCTACAGTATTACTGCAAATTTTAATAAAGATGAATTACCTTTTTAATTGTTATTTGTAACCGGGGGCTTATCAACTTGACTTCTAACCTCGTAATGGATTTCATGTGACTTAGCATTATAATTGAACTGAGCGGGCTTGTCACGATAGCTAATGAAATATGTATAGTTTTAATTGCTATGAGATATTTTTATCAACAACGATTTATGAAGAACATATACGAGAAAAATAAAATGTTCTTCTTTTAAAAATTCATCATAATATACAAATGTAGAAGGTATCATTATTATTAATCAATATTAATCAGATATTATTCAATATTAATTCAATGTTGCACAGCAACATTGGAACAGTAACATAGAAACTGCATTATTCAATACTGAACCCGCAATTAGGAATGACATTACTCACGCTGAACAGCATTATATAAATGGCATTAATCAGCGCTGAGACAGCAATATACAAACGACAATGATCATTACGAAATCGGCAATATGGGGACAGCATTCGTAAAAATTTAAGGACGCATGCAGCAAGTCATTAACCGCGCACGGAGATATCCATTCCTGTGCTGGAGGCTCACCGGGTCTAACGCCGACCAGAGATTTGGGGAAGGGCGCACTCAGTAAAAAGAGAAATATGAACGGATTTACACTCAACGCACAGTAAATAACATGCCCAGGTGGATTGGGGAACTCCCAGCAGCAAAAACGCCCAGCACACAGTGCTAAACGCCCAGCACACAGTTACTGTCGTATTTCCATAGAAAAAAATGCAGAATTCCCCAACGATTAATTGGAAGGGTAAGGGGATTCGCATAGCATCTGGATTGCCAGATGTAGCGTCAATGGAGGAGGAGAAAAAAAAACACCGAACCCCAACGATTACAAGGAGTTGCAAGGAAAACACACAGAATTCAATAGATTGGGTTTCCCGTAAAGCGCAGACAGTAGAAATCACGAGAACGCACTGTAAAAATACAATTGACATTAACCCCAACGGAAACGCCCAATACACTGTGGCATCACCAGAAACAAAAGAAAATGCAACTCAATTACCCCTTAAAACGCAGACCAAAATTCAAAAAAATGCAGTCCAGTAATCCAGAATGCAGATCAATAATTTATAACAACGCAGAATCACAAACGAAGGACATCAAAAGCAACTGCATGCAGCGTTATCCCTATGGCAGAACGCCCCAGAACAAAATGCATACCATGGAGAAAAACGCAGACCCCCCCCTAAACCATTAAACGCAGATCAAGTTAAAATGCATGCCAGACATAAACAATTTGCCAAGATGAAAAGAACTGCTAGACCAACGTTTTTCCGAAAGGTAAACAACGCCAGGAGTAAAAATGAATAGAAGGAGGTGTTCCAGAGATAATTATTTTTTTTTTTTTTTGCCAATAACCATTAACAAGACGAATCGCCAGAGGCGAATTAACACTAACCATTTCTACACAACTTTGCCAGAATTTAAAATCATACCTTGGCCACTCGCCCTCTTCGGAGACGTCCCGCGCTCCTTGTCCTCCCGCTTGCCGACCGCAGAATGCTCACCGATACCTCCCAGCCAAACACGAGGGGTACTCTGCTTCCCCCGTCGCCCCCCGAGCCGCAAAGGGGCCACACAAGAACCAAAATATAACACTAGCATCTCAGCTCGCCTCAACGGCTGAGCTACCACTCCAACAAGCTGAGCTTACACCCAACTCCTCACAAGAAAAACCGTCAACCACAATTCGGCAGCGTAACGTTACGCTAACCGTCCTCCTTTCATCCTTCCTTTCCCTTTCTTTTATAGCCAAAATGAGACTCACCTACTTTCTTAATTAGTAATTAATTAAATTTTAATGACAAATCCTCTTGGACAATCTCCGTCGTCCAAGTGTCGCTCATCCCTAGGGTTCTCCAATAATTAATTTCTGTTTATTAATTAAAATTCTAAATTCCCTCACACCCCCAAAATCTCTCCTTAAATCTCTCCTAGGGTTCCTAGATCCCCTCATGCTTTTATTCACTTTCCTAAAATGATGCTTCTGAAATTTAGTAGTTACTTAATGCTGATTCTTTTTCGCTTTTTCCCCAATGTCCCCTACTTTCCAAAAATTTACGTTTCCTTTAATTCTAGTTTCCTTATTTTCATTTTATATTATTTATTTATATTTTTCTTCTTTTATTCTCTCTTCCCGCTTTTATCTATTAGTATTATAATAAAATTTTTGTTAAACCCTCAAATGATAAATTCTCTTAAAATTCTTTTTAATAGAGACAACATTTTTATTTTCTGAATTATTTATTTATTTAATTAAATCCTTGTTTTTAATACTCCCCTCTTTAAAATTTTAAGTCTCCTTTATAAATTAAATACCATGGGTTTAGCTTAAATTTACCCCCTCATTACTTTTACCCCTTTTACTTTTTAGACGTCTTTAAGCAACTCCTAGGTGGGTGTTAGTTTAAGCCCTAGGTTTATTTTTGGAGGATCTTTCTCAGGGTTGATCAATTTATCTTAGAGACGTTTTAATCTAGGTTTGATTGAACAGGGAGACAATTTAATTAGGGAGGGGGTGTCGTTTTAAGAATTCATGTGCCAAGGTCTCATGGTCGTCTAGGCTGTCTCAACATCATTCTCAAGCGACGTGCCCTTCAGTACGCACTACGTGCTCCAAGGGTGCCACTCGCTTCGATCGCTTCTGTCGCGCGACGTGCCCTTCAGGACGCACCACGTCCTCCAAGGGTGACACTCGCGGACTTGTAATTCTTTGCGCGACGTGCCCTTCAGGATGCACCACGTGCTCCAAGGGTGCCACTCGTTGGCTTGACGGATTGGTAGACTCTAAAACCCCTAGAGTCAACACTCCGCCAGGTGAATCTTGTGGGAGACTAAGGGCTCTAAGGAATAAGGCCCCCGCCTTATTGCGCGCCCCTTAGAATCATCGTGAGCGACTGTCGCAGTC
>ML780856.1:269429-284364 GCA_009831015.1 Picea engelmannii | reverse complement strand
TAGTAGGCTGTGGCAGGGCTGCTGTCCACACCTCTCCCTCAATCTCTCTGGATCTCGTGTGTGGCCCCTCTACTCCATATGTGAGTCCGGTCGGTAAGCTATCGTCAGCCTGCATCATCAACCATCATGTCAGATCATGTCAAACATCATATCAATAGTAGATCATCAAACGAAACAATATCATCATAAATGAAACAACTCAAATACCCCACTCCCTGACTCAATCCGGAGTCCAAGGGAGTTCCACAGATGCCTCTGCATCCTCCAGGTCCGACACCCTGCACACTCAAAGAAACCAAGTCAGCAGCACCTGTCTATACCAAGGTAGTAAAAACATCCTGTCATATAACTCAATGCATCGTAATGAGAAAAAAAAAAAGTTTTATCATCATATAAATCCAGATCACTTGCGAGCAAGTGTCCTCAAAGAATAAGTTTGGTATGTGCGCCAGAGCGGGATGTTACAAGTGTCTACATGATGCGTGACTTTCGGATACACAACAAATTTACCTTAAATGAGGACAATGAAATTTTTCATATCAGCTGAAGGGAAAAAAATATATCAAACTTTGGCAGGAAACAAAAATACCTCATGTGTCTATGTAATATTTCTTCAACATCAAAGACAACGAGATGAGCTCTGAGAAACCCCAAGCTCAATCTCGACGTGACTCGCTGCATGACCAAACCAAGATGCCGCATAGTAAACCTCCTGCCAATATCAGTCTTAGACAGTCTCCTGGTTTGATCCATCAGAATGAGCATAGAAGAGGGGGGGAAACCCCCCTCATATAGCAATATTGCGGCCAATGATCGATCAGGCACAAGGGAAAAATGGCCATCTTTCGAGCCACCACTGCAGATGCAAGATCAACTACTTTCCAGGGAACAAGGACTAAGCAAGGAAATGGATATGGAAGCCAGCACGTCCCATACAAAAGCACCTCGCGGGTGGGAGCATGGAAAATGCATCCCGCAAATGGACAAACCCTCGAGATACCTCATAAGCTCAACAAGAGTGGGGGAACATACCCAATTCATGAGAGAGCACGCCCTCATTGGCAAATTTCTGGGACTGTGGCCATCTGAAAGGGACTTAAACAGATGGAAAAAACACTGGTGGAACCCCAAAGGCGACTATGAGGTTCAACTCAGTTCTAAAGGCTTCTTTACAATCATCCTATATAACCCATAAGACCGAGATCTAATCTTTGAGAAAAACCCATATTTCTACAACTCGACGGGGTTATTCTTAAGATTCTGGATAGAACGCTTCAGCCTAGACAAGGAGGATTTCACAATGGCACCAGTCTGGATTCGCCTCTATTCCCTGCCGCAAGAGTTCTGGCTGGAGGAGATTCTCATGGGAATAGGAAATACAGTGGGGAACTATGTCAAAACTTCAGAAGCCACAAAGTAAAGGAAATACACTTCATACACTGGAATATGTGTTTACATGAATATATCTAAGGCTCTACCAGGGGCGGTAACTCTGGAATATTAGGAAGAAGACTGGCAACAAACATTGGACTACAAATATATCCCTTTCCGTTGCAGAAAATGTCATGAACATGGCCACCTGTTCAGAGACTTCCCTCTGAGTAAGAAATCTATCAAAGCCAGTGATACAACACAGAAAGATGGCTTCACCACTGTCATGGTCAGAAGGAAAAACCCTCCAAGAAAAAAGATCCCAGACCCCAAGCCCAAGATCTCGACCAAAACCTCATACGAGATACTGAACCAGCTACCGAAAGATGAAGAAATCCAAGATCCACACAAAGAGCCGCAACAAGACAAAGGAAAGAACCAGACCCATCCCTCCTCTAGACCAAATCGAGAAATCTACCAAGAAGAGAGAGGAGGCAAAGACGACGACATACTAATGCAGATGGACGATTGAGACCTGGCAGGAATTGACCCAGAAAAACTGGAGGAAGCCCTCAACCAAAAGGATCTGCAAGCCCTTCCTGAAGAGAAACTCCGAAAGGTACACAAGGTTTTTCTTGACTCAACAATAGGATCCATGACATGCTTAGGTATAGCGACGGACTCTGGTTCAAGATCAAAAAAGATACCACGAGAGAACAAAAGAAGGGGGTGCAAACCGGTGCATCAACTATTCAAGGAGGCGAGTAATATTATGATCAACTCAGGATAGATCCACAAGCTCTCAGAGGGATACCTCCACCCAACACCACCCTCATCATGATGAAGATAATCACTTGGAGCATTAGAGGACTCAATGGATGATCCAAACAAAGCATCCTCCGAGACTACATCAAGGCACAAAACCCAGATATTCTAATGTTACAAGAAACAAAATGTGCAGGGGAAGAAGTTGAAACCATCTTCCAGCGCATCTGGAGAGGATGTGAGTTTGTTCTAATAGACTCCTCGGGGGACTCAGGGGGTCTGGCCATATTATGGAACCCGAGAAACACTAATCTAAGTAGATCATTTTATACAATAGGCACAATAACGACCCACTTTGAGGTCATAGGTTCAAATCAAGAGGGGATCATTACCAATGTCTATGGACCCCGAAGTCAACAGAAAAAAGAAAAATTTATGGAGATGCTAGTTCTTATCAAATCATTGCTGACCACACCTAACTGAATCATAGGAGGTGAGTTCAACATGATCCTGTAGCTGGAGGAAAAAATAGGTGGGAGCAAAATGCTGGAACAAGACAATGGTAAGTTCAAAACCCTCATGGAACATCTAAAGTTAGTAGATATAGAAAACAACAATGGCACTTTTACTTGGTCCAACCGTAGGTCAGGAAACCAACATGTAGCCTGTCATCTGGACCGTTTCCTTGTGGCTGAAGAACTAATTGAAAAGGACCTTTGTATAGAAAGTCTAATTCTCCCTAAAGCTGGAACAAACCACTAGCCAATAGCATTCCACCTAGAAATAGAGGCAATACCCAAGTATAAACCCTTTCAGTTTGAGAAATTCTGGCTTACGCACCCAGACTTCTATCAGCTTGCACAAGACTAGTGGGATTAGGAAGAAATAGATCAAGGTACAAGCATGTATAAATTCTAGCAACGTCTCAAAAACTTCAAGCAATTGCTAAAGCACTGGAACAAGAACACCTTTGGAAACATATTCCAAAGCATGCAGGAAATAGAGAACAATCTAATGGAGATACAAAAAAAATTCATTTCAGGGACTAGAACTGCTGAACTAATGAAAGAGGAAGTGAAGCTATAAGTGCAACCAGAAGAGAGGAGAAAGTAAGAGGAAATTTTATGGAGATAGAAGTCTAGGGTACAATGGCTCAAAGAGGGGGAAAAGAACAAAAAATTCTTCCACAGGGCTATGGTGCATCGCCAACACATTAACAAGATTACGCATATGGAGGACGACCAGGGTAATCCAATTAGAGAACATACCCAAATAGAAGCAGAGCTTAATAAGTACTACCATGACCTCCTAATGGAAACTAGGGAGGATAGAGATGCAGCTATCAGGAGAGTAACCAGTCACATACCCTCTATGGTAACCCCTGAACAAAATGCATCTTTAATGAGACCTATTACTTAGGAGGAAGTGGACCAAGAAGAAAAATCCATGCCCCCAGGGAAAGCCTCAAGCCCGGATGGATTTTCCACCGACTTCTTCCATCATTGTTGGTACATAGTAAGGTAAGAGGTTTGGGATGTCATAGAGGAATCTTGGACTTCAGGACAAGTCCTCTAGGCCCTCAATGCAACCTTTCTCACCCTTATTCCAAAAGAGGAACGAGTCACAAATCCAAAACAGTTTAGACCTATTGTGCTATGTAATTTGATTTACAAAATCATCACAAAGGTGGTGGCGAATCACCTCAAACCAATTCTACCCTTCATCATTTCCAAGGAACAAGCAGGATACGTAGAGGGAAGAAAAATCATGGACAGTGTTATCCTTGCTCATGAGGTCATCCATTCCCTCAAGTCGACAAAAACTCCAGGTATGCTAATAAAACTTGATCTTTCAAAAGATTTTGATAGAGTCAATTGGCAATACCTTCGGGCCGTTTTAAATTCGTTTGGTTTTGATTAACATTGGGTGAAATGGATCCTAAACCTTACCTCCTCGGCCTTCTTTTCCATCCTTGTTAATGGGGTCCCATCCCAACCATTCTCTCCTTCTAGAGGAATCAAACAAGGTGACCCCCTATCGCCCTTTTTGTTCATTCTCATGGCGGAAGGCCTGGGACGCTACATTAAGGTAGTGGTCCTAGAAGGAACTCTCAAAGGCTTGTCGCTGCACAATATCCAACCGGCACCCTCACATAGTCAATTTTTTTATGACACTCTACTCATGAACTCCCCAATGGAAAGAGAGGCAAATAATCTTAAATCCATCTTTTCTGATTTCACAGAAGTGTCAGGCATGATGCTTAATCTAGAAAAATCCAAACTCTTCTTTTTCAATACATCGGCGGAGGTCCAAATCCATATATCCAAACTCCTGGGAATAACCAAGAGCTCCCTTCCATCCAACTACTTAGGTATTCCTCTAACAGGTGCTGCAGCAAGATCCATCTCCTGGGACATCCTCCTTCTTTCCATCTCCAACAGGCTGAACAACTAGACCTTCAGACCACTAAACATTGTAGCCAGGCTGGTCCTTCTCAAGTTGGTCCTGCAAACTTTACCCAGCTACCTTTTCACTACCTTAGAAGCCCCTAAGCAAATAATCAAAGCTATAAGGAACCTTCGGTGAAACTTCCTCTGGCAAGGCCTTCAACCTAACAAGAAGTGGGCACTAGTAGGATGGGACAAGATCTGCACACCAAAAAGCATGGGAGGCCTAGGACTCAAAGATCCAGGGAAGCTCAATCAAGTAATGGGAGCCAAAATGTGGTGGAGATGGTTGAAAACACCAAATTATTTATGGGCCCAAATCTGGAAGAAGAAGTATGCTCCCTCTATACAAGCTAATCAACTTATCAGACACAATGCCCGAATACAGGGATCAAATATTTGGAACATAGCTTGGCAAAACAGAGACCTGGCACAAGACCACGCTTTCTGGGAGGTGTGAAATGGAGAAAGTGTTATGTTTTGGTAGGACTCGTGGTAGCAACTCAAACCTCTAAATTACCTGGAAGAGCTAAGGCCCCTCAAATAGGATCTCAATCGAGACACTCCCCTAAAGGTGAAGGATCTCTGGAAATCTGAGGATCAAAGACTGCAATGGCATCAATGGAAGACTTCCAATCAGGAACTAGGGATCCCTGAGAACTTAGACTTGCAAGCTTGGCAACATTATGCAAGCCACCGAAAAATCCCCAACAGAGAAGGCTCGGATATTCTAAGATGGGGGCATTCCACAACTGGCAATTTCTCAATCAAAGAAGCCTACCACCTACAAGGAAATTACCAAAATTAGGAAAAGGAAAACATATGGAACAAGGTTTGGAACCCAATACTCTGGCCCAAGGTGTCTACCTTCCTCTGGCTGATTGCACACAACCAAGTCCTAACCTGGGACAACCTCAGAAGAAGAGGATTCATTGGACCCTCAATATGCATCTTATGCCAACAAAAAGAGGAAACCAAGGAGCATATTTTCAACAAATGCCCCTACAGTCAGTCGATTTGGGACCAGGGAGCTCAAATACTGCACCGATCCAATCAGAACAGCAGCAACATCAATGGCACGCTTGAAAATTGGGACTCAATCACTTACAACAATCCCCTTTTGAATCACATATGGCAACTTCTCCCTGGTTTTACTCTCTGGAAAATCTGGAAGGAACGAAACAAAAGAATCTTTCACTCCAAAGACTCCACACCAGATTTAACTTGGGAAAAAATTGTCACGCTTGTCAAGGAAATAGTTAGAAGTAAACCCTGGAAAACAGAGGACTTAAATTGCAACCCAGAAGAGAAATGCATTCTCCAAAGCTGGCAGCCCACCTTGATCAACAAAATTATGATCAAGGTGCCCAAACGTTGAAACAGTATCCCAACCACCTGGACCCCTCCCCCAATAGATTTCATAAAGATTAATTTCGATGGGGCTTCCAAAGGAAACCCAGGACTAGCTGGCTATGGAGCCACACATAGAAAATCCAGAGGTGAGATCCTCGTCCTGGTGGCGGGATATCTAGAGGAAACAACAAACAATATATCGGAGTTATTGGGCCTACTACAAGGTCTCCAAGTAGCAATTGCTCGACATAGCCAAAAGCTCATTTTGGAGGAGGACTCACAAATTTTCCTTCAACTAATCACCAAAATCCTCCATGGGGAAAACCCGCAGAAAGTCTCACCCAGCTAGCAACTCTCTAGGCTACTAGAGGAATTTAAGGGCCTCCTAAGAGCCAACCTTAGCATCACACCTTCTCATGTGAAAAGGGATGCAAACAGGGTGGCGGACTACCTGGCAAATGAAGGAGTAACAAAGGAGACAAAACATATATAATGGGAAGCACATTGTTCTGGAGACTCAGACATCTCAGATCGGTGTCAAGCTCTAGCCAACAAGGATCTCCAACCCCCAGATGGGGTGTCGCGTAGGGAAGGAAGGACATGCGGTCTAGAGCTAGATGATGCCATAAATGTTGGCCACCGGCTCCCATCTACTCGTCATTAACGATGGGAGTTAACCCAGACTGCCGACACCAAACGACAAGGCTCCTCATGTGAGCGAGGAGGACGGGTGATCAGCACATTAAGACCACAACCTTAATGTCCATAGATATTACCTTCATCCTTATCAACCGCCTTGGAGGATTTGGGATGCACTTGGAGATTGTAGAGCTGAAGGTCGAGCCTTCGAAGTGCAAGAACAGAGGCACCCCTTCAGCCAACACCTCGGGCATAGATTTTCTTGTACACATGCTGAGAGCAAGGGGGCGGCCTCGCAGGGGCACGACATGGTATGCATTCGACTCACGCAGGAAGCGACAGAAGAATTTTTAAAAATCATTGGCCCTAGCTAGCAGGAGGAGAACCAGGAAGTCCAGGAGAGATGAAGAGCCTCCCATGGCGTATGTTGAGGAGATTGCTTCGGTTGAATCCATCCAGGATTACCCAGATCATCTCCTCTTCACTGTCCCAGACAATTGGAATCCCCCCTCGTGTTTCGGGAAGGAAGCCATGCCAAGAACAACACACGGTCGCAAGGAAGATGCTCCAGCTGAAGAATTCACAACTTGTTTCGTGGAGGAAGAATTCCCGGAAGGCACAGAAGGGAACATCCATTTCATGACCGGGGAACCTACTGAGGAAGCGACACAATAGATTAGATAGAAAGAGCACCAGGGTGGCAACGCAAAAGAAAGCAAAGATGAGGTTGACACACAAAAGATAGCTCCCCTCTCCTCCACTCCGCAAGATTTGCAAGACATGCCACCACTCCTTCACCCGGAGCACCTGGAGCTAATTTTTGACATCCGCAGCATGGTGGACGATTAGATATTCATGGCCATTTGTATTAACCAACGCCTTGATATGATTCACGCCACTTACTCCAGCATATCCCCAAGACGCCAATGCCCTACATGCGCATAGGTTTATGCGGTTCTATTCAAGAGAGGAAGGAATGGAGACGATGACAAGAACACCGGCTAAAGGTTTTCCGCATGCTCATAGTTAGAATCTTCTTTCTTTTGATGCAAACCAGATCTTTAGCTCAGTTAACGTATATTATTGTTGTCAATAACATAGTAAAGAATAGACTGAATCTAGAAGTGGCCATGCGTCTTGGTTTCCCTCGGGCAGGATGGGAGCCTGAAATTTTGAGTTTGGAAAGTGGCATGGAATGACCAGCTGTCTTGGTTTCCTCTTCAGGTGGGACAGCTGGCATTCCAATAGAACTTTGTAATTTTTCAAATCTAATATAATAGGACCTGCCTTTTTTACTTAAAAACAAAATAAAATATTTCTTCAACATCCAGATGAATGTTCATCGGGCTCGACTACATGGGATTGCATGCGCATAGGATTGTTGGGTCCAAAAATGGGAAGCATGGAAACAAACCCCATATATCCCATGGCCCCGGCTATTTTATACTGGGAACGTATACCAGATGTAAGATAAAACGAATGTTGTGACGTCTTTTCTTTGTATATCAAATCGTTTGATGCAAAGGTCGATGCCTCCTCCTCTATCGAACCTTGTGGGAACTTTCTTGCGGCCTATTTGGAGTTTAGTTGGTTCTTGGTTGTATGTTTCATCTTTCAATTTGTATATCGTGGAACTCCGAGTGTTTATTGGAGGACACGAAAGAATAGAAACGCAATTTTTTTCCAGCTAGCCCACAAATCCGCCTGATAATTTCTATGGCATTGTGACGCAAATGTAGTATGTGGCTTGTTTTAGCATTTTTCTTTGATCAATGAACTCGGTAAAATTAATATCCTAGAATAATTTGAAATCAACGAATATATACTATGGGAAGTCCAATTGTGCTATCATATCAACAAGAGGCCCTTAAAATTCAAATTGGTCATTTTATGCTTGTGGTGATAGAATTTTAAAAAACTTTGTTTTGATTCCTTCATTTTTTTTAAAATAAGCGATTTAACATGCCTTGATAATTTTATGTAGTTAAATTGAACAATATCAATATTTAATATTAATAATTTAGTATTTGAAATTAATGTTTTTAGATAATGTTAGATAGGATGACCATCCATAAACAATCGCAATCTTAAGCCCGCTGGTCCTGGAGTTCGTCTGTCAATTTGTATCTCGCCGAACTTCTAGTGTTGTTTGGAGGACACGGGACAATAGAAGTGAAATGTTGAGCCAACAGCCCGCAAGTCCGCCTGTCAATTTGTATATCACGGAACTCTAGCTGCTATTTGTAGGACACAGAACAAGAGAGGCTCAATTTTGAGCCCGCCAGCCTAAGAACATGCGATCCAAAAAGTGGCTAAGTATGGAATTAAGGATCCGTACATGCTCTATAAAATCTCATGTCCATACTTTATAAAAGTACATATTTAGTATGTATTGCTTGTTTCTCGAAAAATTTCTAGGTGTGGAAGTTGGAAGATGCACGTGTTCAGATTTCCACTTAGTTTTATATCACCAGCCTGACTGACTGCTTCCCCGTTTCAAATTGTACAAACTTTTTTGTCTAATTAAATTGTACAATATCAATATTTAATATTAATAATTTAGTATTGAAAATAATGTTCTTATATAATGTTAGATAGTTTCAATCTTGAGTTCGTCAGCCCTGTAGTTCGTCTGTCAATTTGTGTATTGCGGAACTTTGAGCGTTGTTTGGAGGACATAGAACAATAGAAGTACAATGTTGAGCCATAAAGCCCATAGGTTTTCTTGTCAATTTGTATATTGTGGAATTCTGGGTGCTATTTGTAGGGTACGGAACAATACAGGCCCAATTTTGAGCCCGCCAGCCTGAGAACCCACGATACAAAAAGTGTCTAAGTATGGAATGCAAGAACTGTACATGCTCTATAAAATCTCATGTCCATACCTTATAGTACATATTTAGTATGTATTACTCATTTTTCGGAAAATTTCTTGGTACGGAAGTTGGCAGATTCACGCCTTTAGATTTCACTTACTTTTTTATCACCAACCCGACCGAGTGCTTCCCTATTTCATATTGTACAAACTTTTTTGTCTCGCAGTTTTTCCAAATAGGCGATTTACTAGATAGGTGGGTTCAATATTGATAATTTATGTAATTAAATTGTACAATATCAATATTTAATATTAATAATTTGTTATCTGAAAAACCATTTTTTTTATAATGTTAAATAGTTGATAGGGATGTCCATCCATAAACAATAGAAATATTGAGCCCGCCAGTCCTGGAGTCCATCTGTCAATTTGTCTATCGTGAAAGTCTGACTACTGCTTGGAGGACACAGAACAATAGAAGTGTGATGTTGAGCTAGCCAACCCACAAGTTCGTTTGTCAATTTGTATATCATGGAACTCTGGGTGTTGTTTGTAGGGCACAGAACAATAGAGGCCCAACTTTGAGCCGGCCATCCCGAGAACCCGAGATCCAAAAAGTCGCTAGGTATGGAATGAGGGATTCGTCCATGATCTATAAAATCTCATGTCCATAGTTTATAAAAGTACATATTTAGTATGTATTACTCGTTTCCTCTGAGTGTTGTTTGGAAGATATGAAACAATAGAAGTGAAATCTTAAGATAGACAGTATGCAAGTTCGCTTGTCAAATTTTATATCGTGGAACTCTAGGTGCTATTTGTAGGACACGGAGAAATAGAGGCCCAATTTTGAGCCCACCAGACTGAGAACCCATGATCCAAAAAGTGGCCAAGTATGGAATACGGGATCCGTACATTCTCTATAAAAATATTATGTCCATACTTTATAAGAGTACATACTTAGTATGTATTACTCATTTTTCAGAAAATTTCTAGGTGCGGAAGTTGGTGGATTCACGTCTTCAGATTTCAGTTACTTTTATATCACCAGCCCGACCGACTACTTCCCCATTTCATATTGTAATAAACAAATATAAACTGCCCAAAGTCCAATTGGGCTATCACATCAACATGAGGCCCTTAAAATTCAAATATCCCGCAAGTCCTCTTGTCAATTTGTATATCGCAGAACTCTGGGTTCTATTTGTAGGGCACAGAACTCTATAAAACCTCATGTCCATACTTTATAAAAGTACATATTTAGTATGTATTACTCGTTTCTTGGGAAAATTTCTAGGTGTGGAACTTGAGGGATGCACATGTTCATATTTTCACCCACTTTTATATCACCAGCCCCACCGACCTCTTCCACATTTCATATTATACAAAAGTTTTGGAACGCAAGTTTTCAAATACACAGGTTTTTATTTTAAATAAGATATTTAACATCCTTTAATAATTTTGTGTAATTAAAGTGTACAATATCAATATTTAATATTAATACTTTAGTATTGAAAATAATGTTTTTAGGTAGTGTTAGATATTTGATAGGGATCACCATCTGTAAACAATCTCAATCTTGAGCCCGCCAGCCTTGGAGTCTGTCTGTCAATTTCTAAATGGAGGAACTCCGAGTGTTGTTTAAAGGACACGCAAAAATAGAAATGTAATGTTGAGCCAGCCAGCCCGCAAGTCTGCTTGTCAATTTGTATATCGCGGAAATATTAGGTGCTATTTGTAGAACACAAAACAATAGAGGCCCAATTTTGAACCCACCAGCCCGAGAACCCGTGATCCAGAAAGTGGATAAGTATGGAATGCGAGATCAGTACATGCTATATAAAATCTCATGTTCGTACTTTCTAAAAGTACATATTATGTATTACTCATTTTTTCGAAAAATTTCTTGGTGCATAAGTTGGCGGATTCACATCTTCATATTTCACTTAATTTTATATCACCAACCCGACCGACCGCTTCCCTGTTTTATATTGTACAAACCTTTTTGTCTAATTAAATTGTGTAATATCAATATTTAATATCAATAATTTAGTATTGAAAATAATGTTTTTAGATAACGTTAAATAGTTGATAGGGATTACCATCTGTAAACAAACGCAATCTTTAGGTCGTTAGCCCTGAAGTCTGTCTGTCAATTTGTATATCATAGAATTCCGAGTGTTGTTTGTATGACATGAAACAATATGAGTTGAATTTTTACCAAGCTAGTCCACAAGTTCGCTTGTCAATTTGTATATCGTGGAATTCTGGGTGTTATTTGTAGGCTACAGAACAATAGAGGGCCAATTTTGAGCTTTCTAGCTCGAGAACCCATGATCCAAAAAGTGCCTAAGTACGGAATGTCGGATCTGTACATGCTCTATTTAGATTTCACTTACTTTTATATCACCATACCGACCTCTGAATTCCCCATTTCATATTGTACAAACTTTTTGGCTCACATTTTTCTGAATAGGCGAGTTACCGGATATGCAGGTTCAATAATGTGTTTCCATTGTTTCGTCGCCTGCAAACACACCTTGACTTCCGCGACCCACAAATTAGCAAACAAACTGAAAGAAAAGAATATATACTATGCAAAGTCTAATGGAACAATCATATGAACGAGAGGACAATAAAATTCAAACTCGTCATTGTTATACTTGTAGTGAAGCTAACAGTACAAAAACTTTACTTAAACATCCAAAAAATGATTTGTCTTGTAACTTTTCATTGCTTCTCTTATACAAACAGATCCTGGAAACTATAAACATTGCTCGATGTATCTATTCCTTGATTGAAGAACTTGTTAACATGTTTAATGCATTGCATGGTTACTGTTAATACCAATTCCCTCTTCCGAAAATTGCCATCTGCTTTCTCTTTTCTCTCTACTTTCCCTTTCTTTACTTACTCGTTTTTCGAAAAATGTCTAGGTGTGGGATTTGGCAGATTCGCATCTTCAGATTTACATTGTTAATTTTATATCACCAGCCTGACCGACCGCTTCCCCGTTTCATATTAAACAAACTTTTTGAATCGCAAGTTCCTGTATAGGCGGGTTTAACATTGTGTTTCCATTGTTCTGCCACCTGCAACTAGCTCCTAGACTTCCGTGATTTACAAATCAGAAAAAAAATTCCCCTTCATCTCTTATGATTTCTCTTTTTATTTACTTGGTCCTTTTTCTAAATGTCTCATGTTTTTATATACAGAACCCGAAGTTCAGCACTATACAAACTTCCTTCTCGACATTGCACTTTCGTTGTTCCCCTATGCACAAACAACACCTGAAATTCTGTGACATATAAATTGACGGTCGATATCTATCACTGAGATGCAATATGACCATCAAACCTTCACATATCTTGGGTATATCTTCTTCCCTTTTGTTTTTGTAACCCGCCCGACCGCTTTCCATACTTGGGCATTTATTGGAATCTGTTTCGCGGGTTGGTGGGTGCACTAAATGTACAATGCTTCTCTGTAATTCGCCATCACTGCTACCTTCATACTTGTTTCCATATATGTAATAATTAAGCTTTGATGCTAGAAGTTCATCTAGCAGGAACCGTTAATATTTTCATTAATGTCCAGAAGGCCGAAGAAGATTTGTCATTACTACGACTTAAACCAAGATTTACGAAGAAGTGTGTTATCCTTTCCAAGTATTCATTTCAAACATGATGCAATCTATTTTTGTGCACCGATGGGTTGGCGACTTTAAGAAATCTCTAATTCTTAATCTCTCTTCATCGTCACTGTGACCTTCGCACTTTTTTATAAATATGCAATTAGTGAGCTTTAATGGTAACATATCATTCCGCATGAACCTTGGAGATTTTCATTGATTAGCGAAAGGCTCGAGGAGATATTCCATTGATATGCATTAAACCATAATTTGAGGAGGGTTATATTATCCCTCCCCAATTTTCATTTCAAACATTGTCTGGACCAAATGAAAATTCTCATTAACTTGTGGTAGCAGTTCTGTCCAGATACAGTAAACACATTTGGCCATAATGGCCAGAGGTTCCACTATTCCAGGGCATATTCTTACTACTCATCTCCCTCCGCCAAGGAGAAAAAAAGGAGATGGTCCCTTGGTACACCGAGAGATATATTTCAAGCCAACCCTACCTGCAAGGAGAACCTACCCAGTTGCAGTGATGGATGGTGCAGAGGTTGATGTCATGGATTCAGAGACAAAAGAAGATGATTTGATGGGAGATGATACGACAATGGATGATGGCAATGCAAATATTGTTCCCACTCCTACACCCAAATTGAAATCAACCATAATGGGAAAAAAATTCCCATCTCAGTGATGGCAGTCCTGACAAACCCAAAAGGAGTTTCAGAAAATAAACTGGCATTGAACGCAATATTTGTTTTGTAGCTCGAAAGTATGAATTCTAGAGGTAAAAATTAGTCCATTTTGGGATAAAGAGTTTCACTGTAAAGAAATGATATGTTGATGCTCCCAGAGATATATTTCAAGACAAAACATTATTCACTTGCTGGACTACTTTCATGTTCTCTGGATATACAATTGACATCTTTGGGAATCAGGTACAGAGCTCTCACTGGTGCAAGTCATATTTCTACTAGTTATATCCTTCCACCCATAATGGACTAATTTGGGCCTCTGAAATTGCACGTGCAACCTGTGTCCTTGAATTTTTTTCGACTTTGTAGAGGCAATTTCTAGTTGTTTCCTAACTTTCAGTTAAGGGTAATAGCCGTAAAAATACAAAATTTAATTTGATTTAGCATATAAATATTTTTCATACAAAAATAATTCAATGACCAACATATGAGCATATGATATTCGACAAAAATTAAAATTTTATCGACAGCATAAGAATTACTTAACAAAATAAATAAATTACCTCTCCCTGATGCTAATTCCCTCGTCGATCTGGTTGTTCGTTGCTGAACTGTGTCAAACACTCTCCAAAACTGTGTTTCCACCCTACCAACTAGGTCAGCTTCCTAGCTCCAGGATACCATATGGATATCCTAGCCCCCGTGCCCAAAACCCCCAACAAACCAGTGCCCCCTGTACTAATCCTTCCCGACTACATAACTCAAACTCCTTTGTGCAAATCCAAGAGAACCCTCCAAAATGATCCTCTCCCAAACAAGTAGAATGATAGTCCCCTTCTTCCGTAAACCTCCTCCGCTCATATCCCTCCTTCACTGCCCTTTCTCCTCATTTATTTCCTTATCCATTCATTCATTGTCTTATCCCTTTATTAATGCTCCTTATCTGATTATTAATGCTCCTTATCCCCTTCGTATACGTAATCCTTTAATTTAAACAATTAAATTTACTAACCCTTTTAAATTTATTACCCTGTTCATTCAATGTGATAGGTAATTAATTAAAATACCGATCCCGTGCTGCCTCCTGCGGCCTCCCGTGCTGCCTCCTGCGGCCTCCCTGCCCCCGAGCTGCCCCCTGC
This sequence comes from Picea engelmannii, assembly GCA_009831015.1. Taxonomy (NCBI): domain Eukaryota; kingdom Viridiplantae; phylum Streptophyta; class Pinopsida; order Pinales; family Pinaceae; genus Picea; species Picea engelmannii. The sequence continues at coordinate 269,506 of ML780856.1, read as the reverse complement.
GGCCCCCCTGCCTGGCAGCACTGCTGCTGGGCCCCTTGATCCCGTCTCTCCCGCCTGGCAGCTCCAGCTTCGGGCCC